>JAVYIG010009059.1:0-82402 GCA_035222895.1 Strongylocentrotus droebachiensis
CCAAATCTGATGTGCATGTAAGTGTACTTTGGTTCTTGGAATTGTTAATACTTACACATGGGTCATTTAGTTTTAAGCAGTCCGTAAAATCAGGCGCGGATCAAAGCTTCCGCGCTTTGCGCATGAGTGGGGATGGGGCTGAATTAAGACAAGGGTTAAGAGTCAAAAACTGTAATACGAATCATCTTCTTTCTCTACCAATTTTAATGGGGGGGGGGGGGGGGGGACTGAATTCAGAGGAGGATAAAGAGTCGTGAATGGTACAAAGAATCGTCTTCTTCCTCTAGTAATTTAATGAAAATTCTAGCGGGGGGGGGGGGGGAATTCAGACAAGGATTAAGAGTTGAGAACTGTAATACGAATCGTCTTCTTTCTCTAATGATTTAAGGAAACGTAACGTAAAAGCTTCGCGGGGAAAACTAAAATTCAGAGGAGGATTAAGAGTCGAGAACGGCACAGCGAATCGTCTTCTTTCTCTAATGATTTAATGAAACGTAAAAGCTTCCGCGCTTCGCGCGGGAGAGGGGGAGGGGGGGGGGGGGGGGGGGCTGATGGATACTAATAGTCGAGAACGGTCAAACGAATCGTTTTCTTTCTCTAATAGTTTAATGAAACGTAACAGCTTTAAAGGAGTGTATCATGACTAGACTATGAGTCTTTCCCGTGGCCCTACTCGGGGCCAATCGGGTATAATTCAACTACGGACGACGCGACCGCAGCATTCACGTGCGTGCACCATACGCGAAACCGAAGCGTGAAGAGAACTTCGGTCTGTTTCGCGAACGCTAGCGCGCACTGACCCAGTTAATCAAGTCCATTCGTTTACGTGCAGTTGTCCAAAAGAAGACGTAGATGGCGTCAACCAGTAATTTCCATGATACACTCCCTTTAACTTCAAATATTTCTTGTGTCAGTATAAAAACACCGACTGGTCCTTCATGTCGTATATACTGGAATAAAAAAAGTAATGAACATAAGCTTATAATAATGATTATAATAAATACGTCACTTTGAAAGTATTAATTGATATTGCAGCTTCAAATGACATATTTCGTTCTTTGGCGGCACAATATATATGAAGCAATACGTGAAATAATAATAAGGATTTCCCGTATATTTTAACACTTTTCTCCCAATCTAGGATTGTACATATGTCTAAGCTAATACTTGAATAAGTGATTTGTCGTTCCATTGGGTCGATGGTTAATCAATTTTAACCCTTTTTCATTCAATTTCGTCAGATTCTTATTGTTGACCCGAAGAATGTTGTAAGACATGACTCCTATATATTCAAAAGTTTCTTTACAAAAAATTGGTATGAGGTAAATAGGAGTATGTAGCTTATCGCCATAGATCAGTGGTATTCATGGACAGAGGTATAGAAATAGTTTGAAATGTAAGCAGGAGTCATTTCAATAAGGGATTTAAACTTTTAAATTAGCATAAGTTTGTTTCATTTTTATGCAAGGTTTCCCCATTAAAGAGCATTTAGAATTTTTGAATTTGATATATGGGAGGTACGATTGAGACACAACATTAAACGGCCGATATGGTTTTAAAGGTTTTGTTAATCAGTTAAATATTCATGGGCCGAGTCAAAGATAATTTCCCGATAGTCAATCAGGAAAAATGAGCAAGGAATAGAAAAGTTCTGTTTGTTTAAAATGTTGCTTGCATTTCCATAAGTGGTATCCAACTCTGTAGGAATATGCGATGTAATACATTTGTCATTTTTGTTTTAGTTTTTGGTAGGAGGGGGGAGGGGGGAGAGATAAGATGTATTTTTTTCAAACAATGTGCAATATTGTATGTAAGTCAATGTTATGTTTATATATAAGTTGATTTGGGAGCAACATGTGAGGGCTCACATGCCTCCTGGAAAAGTCCGGGTAATAGTGTTGAATTTCACTTTTGTGAGCCTTGGCCCACACGTTGTTCCCTCCCTTTTCCTCTTGTATTGTTTATGTATTGCATGATCTGTCAAAATGTATTTGTATTGTGCTTTTATGATTGGCCTAATAAATAATAATAATAATAATAATTGAATTTTACGTTTGCAACCGTGGATGACGAAATTGAATTTACTTTGACGAAATTGTATGCCAAATGATGGAATTTATTGGACAGATTTCGAAAGTGCAGACAATTTTGTATTCATCATTTTCATCAGTACTCACTACATCTGCATTCTGGCGCACATTTCATACAATAATGAATGCAAATTATTTTTATATTTGGGTAATTTCCTTAGGCTATTCAGTACAGCGACATGAGGTCGAAAACGAAAATGACAGAGTACTTTACGCTCGATCTAACCGAGGAGAGTGATGAAACATTGGTGACCCTTCAAGTGACTCAAAACTCGACACAGACGATCAAATTCAACACGCGTTTCCAAGGTAAAAGATTTCATGGAGGTACTTTAATAGTTGTTCCGTGAGAATCAATATTTCACAGCTTATCACAAATGACCTATTGCGGCAAATTAACATCATATTGGTAATTTGCACGGTAAAACTCGACCTGTGGTGCATAAACACAACACAGAAATTAAATGATCGCAATATTGTAATAATTAGAAGTTAAAGTTAAGCGACTTTACCATCAACACTTGATATCATGATGTACTTGAAGTCATATATTCATTGACTTTTGTATTGTATTATCATGTCAAAGGTTTAACTCTAAGCATAAAAAAGGCCAACAATAATTCGTATATTTCATTAGACCATACGGTGAAGACGAAATTAACATATAAACGAAAGTAAGATAGATTACCTGTAAAGATGAACCAAACAATGGACGAAATAGTTCACGGTGTTATTTGGGTTCAGACCACGTTATTACAGACAAAGTGGGAAATGAACCGAATAATGATGGAACAAATGGATATTGGATCAAGTCTTACACATTTTTTTATATGAGGAAGCGGTGATTAGAACAGTAGAACCACAATATTATAGATTTGCTAATTAAAATAAATGATGATTGTACGAAACGTTGACTGGGCCATGTGTATAGTGGAGGAATGTTTTGTATAGACTTAAGAAAGATAGATGATCTGGGCATTGGATAAAGTGGAATTTGCTCGAATGTCAATTGTTTCTTACGTCATATGTGTAAAAACATGCGATCATGTAGATGACCCTTGTTAATATACTAAAGCTTCAAACGGAGCTGAAAGAAGCTCAGGAACAGGTAGGCCTAACTGTGGGAAATATGGGGAGGCTTTATCTATAAGACGAACAATATTTTTAAAAAAAGTCTTGTGCTTACACAATTGGTAACCGGTGAATGTTATTTACATGGCAGGGATCGACAAAGAGACTACAGAACAGAGCACTCTTTCAGAAGGCATCAATGAAATGTGAGTAGAACCACAATTCACGTGTTTGTGTGTGTTTTTTTTTTTTTTATAGAAGGAAGTCTAGACTGTTGCTCGGAGTTATAGAAAATTCGCAAATATTCCATCTCCGTATCGTTTCCCCAAGGTGTAACTTGTTAAATGAAGTTCGCGTTATGGTGTTAATAATTTTCTTCATATTATAATCTTATTTATCAATTACACTCACAAATACACACACTATATATACAAATGAAGAGTTTCATTCCAAAAGGAGCTAAATTCGCTTTGGGTATTTCTGAGTAAATCGCTTTTTTATTTCACCACTTTCCCTTAAGCCATGTACCTTCATGATGTTATATATGTTAAAGTGTCACCCTGGACCATAAAATATGATAACCAAAAAATATACCATTTTTTTCTAATTTATACTAAAGTTTTAGATTTTCTATTTCCGTGGATTTAGCTCCTTTTGGAATGAGACATGTTATTGTACCTTAAAAAAATTATATTTCCTGAACAAAGTAGCTGAAATTTTATTTAAATTTAGCAGCAAATCTTTCCTTTTAAATAATAATAATAAAAAACATTTGAAAAGAAAATATAATACAGTTTCATTCATAAAGGAGGTAAATCCGTTCAATTCCAAATGGAGCTAAATCCACAAAATCTAAAAATTTGATAAAAATCAGAAATATATTATTGGTCCAGGGCGACACCTTTAACATATTTAACACAATGAAGGTATATGGCTAAAGGGAAAAAGGAGAAATAAAAAAGGTGATTTACTCAGAAGTTCCCAAGGTGGATTTAGCTCCTTTTGGAATGAAACATGATATTGTACCTAAATCGCCATTTTTTTCTTTAATGATATTTCTTATATGTTTTCGAACAATTTGATACCATGTTTATCTCTTTATGACCATTAATAACAAGGTGAGCGTCCATACAAGATAAATATCCGTGCGCGCGAGCTCTTTTAATACATAGCATGTTTGGGCAAAAACATGCCTATACAAAATCCACTATAGCTATTTGGGATGCATCGGGACCCTTAATTTGTTTCCTTATTTTGATAGAGTATAAGTCGGAGATATGATTTAATGTCTCATTTGGCAATTAAGTGTATCGTGACATCATCATAATTGCCTTCGAACTCAAAATACGAATTTGCATATTATGACGTCAGCATATTTATGGAAAATTGATTGTATCTCTTTACATGTTGATCGATTTTCTTCCAAATTTCGATATGTTGTAGTGAAGACAAGTCTCTACAAGCTCATTAAACACCATTTTTCATTTGTATAACGTCATCATAGTGAAAATTTCGATTAAAGGCCACATGTCAGAAATTTCTAAATTTGCGTGTTATGCCTATTGAACTTCGTGAATTTCGTTCACATGATAAATGTACATGTCATTGTTTTTTTTAATAATTATGATAATATGGGATTCTTATATAGCGCACGTATCGACCTTGCAAGGTACTCAAGGCGCTCCAACATTACCCGGCTATGCTAGGCTGCCGATTTCGACGCTCACAGCATTTTAAGGAATCCCTTCCTACCGGTACCTAATTAACACCTGGGTGGAGAATGGCAAGTGTAGATTAAAGTTTTGCCAAAGGACATTAGTGCCGCGGCGGGACTCGAACCGTGGACCATGTGATTCACAAATTTTAGTTGGAACAGCCCACCCTTTACTTGTTTTAAACAAGTATTACATGTCTAGTTTTTCTTCAATTTGTTGATATATATGAATGTAAAACTTGTTTGTTTTATATTTACTCATATACAAAATTTATAATACAGTATCGTGTAACTTTTTAAAAATTAACAAAATAAAATAAATTAAATGCTGAAGCATTATGATGAGAAACAACAAATCCTTGAACAAAATGGGTGCACTGGCCGGTGTGTTTTGCCTGAATATCAACTACCTGGTTTCTAAGCTGTGTAAGCGAGCAAAGCGTCTTAGTATTTGTTTACATTCAGTTTAGTGTATATAATATTTTTGTCATCAAATGCAAAAATGTTCGACCTTGAAAAGAGTACAACAAAATACCAAGATACAAATTTAACTGCCTGGGGAGGGGGGGGGGGGGGGGGGTTGGCTTCGGTGTATTTCTTTAAGAGCTAAAAATGTCAAAGCTGAAATGTTAGATGTAAAAATTCCGAGGCAATACAGTATTAGTACTTTCAAACATCAACCCTGTAGTACCGGGTTCATTGTCTAGGAGGTAGATGCCCGGGGAGCGAAATATTCTTTCCTACGAACTTTGAGCTCGCGAGGGGAACCTGCGCATGCGCACTCGCGAAGGAAACCAGCGCATGCGCACGTGGAATCCGGTAGGGCGGTCAATAGGGTGATAGTAATTATACAAAGCAATCTTTCATCAACTCATCGTTAGCTCAATCGGTAGGGACAGCGTGTTACTAATAGAACCTTGGAGTTGCCATGAGGGTTCAAATCTCAGTTTATTTAGTTTTTTTTACCTTTATAAATAGTGAGGCAAAGCAATAAATAATCAAAGTCTAATTGTTTTTGACCTCTTTGCATGCGTCAAATATAACAGTTCGTATGTGAGCATGCGCCAGGTATAAAAGTTCGTAGGAAAAAAAAGTTCGCGCCCGGGGAGGGGGGGGGGGGGGAGGGGGCAACGTTGCCAGATCTGGCATAATTATGCTTTCTGGCATAATTTAGACCCTTATAGCATCTGCCATAATTTGGCTGTTTTTAGCAAAATTCTGGCATAATTTAAGCTTTTTTTGGCATAATTTGAAAATATGTTCAGAGTACATGTAGTTATTATGGTAAATTATTCTTTTCTAAGCCGCCTCTAAATATTTCCTTAACAAATGGACCAACAAACAATTGCTTCTTTAGTATCTGAAAGCCTGAAATCTCGAAAATAATTCTGGGAGGTATACTTGAAGTCACCATACCAACAATTGCGGCTAATTTCTACCCGCGCCGTGGGTTTTTTTATTAACCGTTTATTGAAAGCCCTTTTATCCAGTTCAAATTTATTTCTCGTTCCTTTGCAACTGAACTTTCTAATATATATATTAAATGATTTGTGTAGTATAATTTCGAAGAGTTGAGATGTATTTCTTCTCGGGGGGGGGGGGGGATTGAAAAGAATCAGTGAGTTTTTGCCGAAGCATAATACAATTTTACTTCTTACATGTCAGTCTATCGGATGAACAGAAAGTGACAGATGCCAATATCCTGAAACTAGCAACACTACTACCACCTAATCTGTGGAGCCCTTTCCACGTTGCTCTTCGCATCGATTACAGCACTGCTGAAGGTATCAGAGAGAGGTTTAGAGAGATAACTGAGCAGTACATACATCTCCTTCAAACATGGAAAGCTGCATCGACTCGGACTATAAAGGATTTAAATACGATCCTCAACCAGGCAGAAGCAGGAGGATTGGTAGACAAGTACTTGAATTAGTTGGCTCAGGTGTTAAAACAAAAACAGAGAGTAAGAGAGAGCGAGAGGGAGAGAGAGAGAGAGAGAGAGGGGGTGGAGGTAATGTGAAGAAGGATACATCCCTGTCACACATCTTCTTCTTTAATACTCGGTGACCCTGTATGGTATGTTATATAGGTGATCTGTCGCGTAGCGTAGCAGAGCGCCTATTGATTTCGTCAGAATCTATCTTTTTTTAAGGCGATCTACCGCGTAGCGTAGCAGAGCACCTATTAATTTCATCATAATCTATCTTTTTTAAACGTTCTTAATGTATTGTTTTGTTCGCTTCATATCTCATAAATGACATGATTAATGATCATAACGAAGACATTTGTTTCGTATTACTGACGTGTGACGTCACCTAGGCGCCATTCTGTTCATTTCCATTATTGACCATATTTCCGTCATACATTGAAATCTCTGAATGATATTTGATATGCATAAATTTGACGACAAGTGTCACTTAACGTGACTCGGTAACATTGTTGAAGGTAATTTTTATATGAAATTTTACTTATTATATTCATTCCACCGTACTAACACTCTAACATGCAAACATTCCTGAACAAATTCTCAAACCACAAAGATATTTACGTTTTTTATAAGGTGTCGCACGCTCTATAACGGTATAAAATTCTCTCAACCTTTGTTTAATTTTCCCAACCTTTTTTCCATGAAAATAAGACATCTTTCAACAATTAAATGTCTGGATTGGTATATAAAGCCAATTTATTGCTTTGTGACGATTTACATTGTCTTAAAATGTAATTAAATTTTAATAATATAGTTGGGAGAATTAAAGAATCGATCAGATCAGTTTTTCCTAATTTTCATAATTAATATTGGTCTGGTTCACTCAAACTTTAAGATTATCTTTAATTGTGTATCTAGCATTGAAGTGACCACCTTAACACCATTTTCTTTCATCTGAACAAAGTTACCAAGTCCCTTTAAAGGAACATATTGAAAATTAATTCGATTAGGTGATATTTGCCATTCTTGTTTTGAATATATATCATCTATTTCTAATGTGATGTCTCCATATTTTATTATGTTGTACTTGAGGCTTTATTCTACAAATGTATTATGATTCATTTTTTTGTCAGAAGAAGAGATCGTGTAGCTGAAACTTTACTAGTCAGACCGCAGCGCTCGCCAAATCGCACGTATTTACTCAAGTCGTATGCACGTTTTTTCTCCTCATGAATACGTAATAAGCAAAAACATGGCACAGTTCTCATCTTTCTGCTATCCTCAGGATTCATTTAATGACATTGAATTCGTCATGAATATTGAGCCAGAACTATAGACATTATAATGTACTATTCAATAAATAGTGAGTGAAGTTTCAAAATGTGAAAAAAACACCAAATAAAACTTGCAAAACAAAATATTTGAAGAGTCGGATATATGTTAAATAACGATTTTTATCGGGGGTGCGTCTCGCCACCACCGACATCACCATTAATTGCCATCATCACCATCACGTTAACGACCCGCATTGCCATCATAATCACCCTCATCATCACCACCATCAGCATTGCCATCAAGATCATCATCGCCATCATTACTATAATCATCTTCATCATGATCACTGTCATCATGATCGCCATCATCATTGCCATGATCATAATCACCGTCATCATTATTATCATCACCATAGCCATCATGATCGCCTTCACCACTGACATCATTAGGCTAGACATCATCACCATTGCCATCATCTCCACCGTCGCCATCACCACCATCACAATCATCATCACCAACATATCAAGATATGTCAATGCTTGACCATTTATATTATGTTTACCTGTGTTGGTACTATTTTTGGATTAAATACAAATCTGCAAAAAATATCTTTTTTAAAAGATTGTTTCTCTTTTGTGGGGGGGGGGGGGGCTATTATTTAACAGGTCTGTGTTATTTACATTTCTTAATCAAAATTCATGCTAACTAACCCAGAAGAAAACCAGCTCTGGTTTCTTCTGAATAGCCTAGTAAACGGACAACGGGTAAACTAAAAATGTATTATTTAACACTACTATTAATAATAAATGCGATAGGACTAGGAATAAAATGTGCATTTTCTAATATTTATATTTTATTTATGAACTGACTTTGACATTTATATTGAGACCATCACACGCATAAAATGTGTCGCTGAGAATAAAAGTATTATTAGAGTTAAATATTGTTAAATTACTATAAAGGTGACGGTTCTTCTTTCTTCTTCCTCGGTAAATGCTACTTCATACAACGAAGATTGACGTCTGTCAATGTCCCGCAAGCTTCGATGGTTGAGTGCGTCTGTCAGAAAAACAACAACAAATGATTGTTGTTCAGTCAGTTTTCTATTAATATAATAAATGCTTTGTTCGTGTGAAGCTCTGGAATCCCACCTTGGAACTTTGGAAATATCAGAGATTTTTGTTTATTGAAAGGATTAAGTTGAACAAAATCCTTCTCGTCCTCCCGAACTCCCCGTTCAAGATTGTTTGTTCCAACGTGAAGCAAAACTGCTGATGAGTCTTCAAATAAATAACGATTAAAACAAACAAAGGCATGGAGTCCAGCAAATGTTGATCCAGGAATGCAATGGAGACTGATGTGTGATGTCTGTCAATGTCCCGCAAGCTTTGATGGTTGAGTGCATCTGTCAGAAAAACAACAACAAATGATAAGAAGAATAAAATGGCTCAGTTCAATGTATGGGGATTTGAAAAGAACTTATCAAAGCTAGCTAGCCATTTATGGTAGACAAAACTGGCTTGCTTTCAAATTTATTTTTTAAATGAAAACAAATTACAGGTGTCAGATTCATGAAGTTTTCCCTTCATTTTTCAAGATGTGCACAAGTTCTAAAATGTAAGTGTATAACTTTTACTTTGGCAATTTGTTTTAATTATGCTCTGTTCATAATCATAATATATACAACTCGCACAAGGAAGTGCTGCTTATTTCTGTGGCTGGCTTGAGTTGACCAGAAGGCAGAACCAAAGTTTGAGAATCCCAAATTAATCAAATTAATTATCCTGTAATTTGTCATTCCAATATCCAGCTCAGCTCAGCTCAGCTCAGGATTCCAGTTCTTTACAATTCGATCACAGTTATCAAACCCCTTCATCTTGTCTAAACATGTTTAAACCCTTGTAAATATACATTTAAAACATCTCATTTGATCTAGATTTATAATAAATAGCAATGACTAATGAGCAGTGTCAGCAGTCGATTTATTTCCATTGCTGTCGATTTGCGACAACAAAAACCAAAAAGCTGACAAAAATATATACACAAGGGACTACTGTATGCGCCACACAATAGCACAGCGACACACGAGAAACCCCGCCATTCCTGACTAAAAGGCCGTAGCCATAGCAATTTCCCGCGCTTTCGAATCATTTTCCGTCTACTTCCGGTAGATTTCCAAAATATAGTCCAATAATTTGGGCATATTTCTTATTCAAACATTACTTGCGTCTACGTGTTTTCAACATCAAACGATGGACTGGTTATCAAAGTCGACGTAGGATGCACAAATTCGAAAAAATATTATCAATACCAGTCAGGAACTAGCAAAATACGACACTATGTAATGAGTAGTTAATTTCCGAGGACTAAAAAACACTCTTTTTGTTTGCGATAAAAGTAAGCTAAAAATCTAACTAATTTGGGCAAATTTGGTGTCAAAGAAAAGCGAAAATTTCAGAGATTGACTTACCTCACGATTCCGCCGTGATGAATTGCACTGTAAGCCATACGAGGCCGACAAAATGATGCTACCAAAATCCCGTGGATGCATGGTCTCGTGTTTTACGAGAGCGTTGTAAGCGAGCTTTTCACCGAACGGGAATCTGAGTAAAAATTGCCGCACAGCCTTATTATCGCGCACGCTGTAGCCTATAATCTAGGCGGAGTGCCGAGCTTTTTTCTTTGCTGCTAGACTAACCCTAAGCAGAACGTCTGATACGGCGAGACTACGAACCGTGAGCCGCGAAGCGGCTCACCGCCTATAATCACTGGTCTAGCTTCAGTCGTTGTTTTTTTTTATTATCGACGATGAATCCGTGGCAGTTTTTCGTACGAAAAAACCTCATGAATACGAAATGAACTCAACCAATCAGAAACACGTATGGAGAAGAGTCTATGCATATGCATATTATAAATCAAGTGACATTACGTCATTTTCTTCATCCAAGATGGCGGGTAGTTCATGCGACGACGATCTTCTGCGAGAAAGTTTATCATATGCGGCCAACAAACTAGGCATTCCTAATGGAAAATTCAGAGAACTGCAGGAATCCGCTATTCGTAGCGTTATTGAAGCCGGCAGGGATATTTTTGTTGCATTACCTACTGGTTTTGGAAAGAGTGCAATATACCAAGCAATCCCCTTGTGCTGTGATTTTCTACGCGACCACGGATTCTATAGGTAGGGCTGTTGAATGATTCATAGATCCGCCATTTTGAATATATATGAATATTGATTAGCTAGACCAGTGATTATAGGCGGTGAGCCGCTTCGCGACTCACGGTTCGTAGTCTCGCCGTATCAGACGTTCTGCTTAGGGTTAGTCTAGCAGCAAAGAAAAAAGCTCGGCACTCCGCCTAGATTATAGGCTACGCACGCTGCGGTCTGACTGTACTCTACAGATGAATTAAGATTATTTTTTGGATCAGAAGACGGATCGTGGTTGAAATCTGCCATTATAGTCTTTACTTGTTCGTGCTGTCTCCCTTTGAGTTTATTTTATATGTACGTCATGGATAGTCATTTATGAATTTGGTATGCAGGGAATTAACGTAATGGTTAAATGTCTGGTCCCACCCATGTCCATGCGCGCGTCACCGGGGACCGAATTTGTTTATATGCGTGTGATATAAATGGATGGTGGGATTTTCTTTCAAAGACTTAATCTGGCATTGAGTTTTGTACACGTGTTATGTCTCAATGAAAGTTGCAGATCACCTAATTCATCTCCGTGACAAATTGATTGTCTCATTTTGTATTTTATTGTCAGTTTCTTTTTTTTGTCCGTAACTCATCCTTACAAATTAAATATAACAGTGTTTTACACCTTGATTTTCCTATCAGCTCGGTGAGTTTGAAATAAATTAAGTCATGCTTTTTCAATGTTTGTATTTTGAGGCGTGTTTATGCTTTAAATGAGAGAAAGAAAGTTGCATGGCATAACCGACAGACTACGAGACTGGGTAACAGAGAAAGAAAGAGTGAGAGAGAGGGGGCAATGGGAAAGAGAGGGATAAAGAGAGGAAGAAAGTGAGAGAAAAGAAGAGAGAAAGATAAAGATAAATTAAGAAAAACAGAGAGAAATACAGAGATAGATGGAACTAGAGAGAACAAAGAGAGAGAAAGAGAGAGAGAGAGAGAGCGAGAGAAAGAGTGATCGAGAGAGAGAGAGACAGACAGAGAGCGTTGATACGGGGAGTTGAGCAATGTTATTTATCAGTTGAGCTATTGGTAGAGTTATAAAATGCAAGTGGAACTTGGTAAACCAATGCTTCAGTCACGGTTCTAGGACAATTATCGTCTATAGACAACAATCATTGCCCCATATGGACTTGCTACCTGGGCAAAGGGAAACGGGGAAGAAACGGGCAGAAGAAAAAAGGAAGGGGAAGAGAAAAGGAAGAAAGACAAAAGAAAGACGGTTTTGTCCAAATGGCAGCATGTAGAAACTTTCAGTTTGTTCCCTGAATCATACTCAGTATCTATTTTGTTTTTTTGATTTTATCAATTTCTTTGTTTATTTATATCTCTACATGTAAAACATTTGAAGAGCTATTTTCCGAAAGGAGCACAACATTTTGATAGCAAATGGAGATAATGACATACATTTTCTTCTATTTACCTCGAACACAGTTATTAACCTAAATTACGAGAGAAATTATGAACACAAGCATCTTTTAATAACAAATTTCCATAGACACCTGAACAAAATCGGGTAAACAAAGATTTCTTTTTAGTGCCTATTGAAAATAAGCTCTTTGCATGTACATAAACAAGCAATACAACAGAATACTCCAGTTCGATATTTTGGAGAAAGATTATTATGTCGCAACTTATTTTTTTTTTATTGAAAAGCTGATACAGGCATATGTATTGTATTCAAACGTAACATGCATAAGATAGTTAAGGTGTTTTTGAAGGTTAGAATTTTATTAAGTTTGAAGATTTGTTCATAACACCCTTCCGATAATGATGCACCTTCTAAGACTTTCTAAAATAGTGCTCTGGTCAGGGCCTTAGTGGAATATTATGCTTATATTTTAGAGCGTATCTGGTATGATAAGTACATCTGGGTGAAGAAGGAGATAATGGAAGTTTGTTGTTTGGTATTTTGAACGTAAGTTTCATATTATGTTTTAAGAAACAGACAGTTTGTATGAGGTCAGGAGTGGAAATTCTCTGTCATTTTCAGAACCAAATTTGGCATCAGTGATATTCTGTTTCATTGAATTGAATTTCCCGCAGAGAGGATTTAGTTGGTTTAATTAAAGAAGGGAGAGAGTCAAATGAAGAACCAAAAGCAATATGTTTTTCATTTACTAATGAGAACTATGTTTTTTTGAGATCTCCTTACACATAATTTTGGATATAATAATAATAATTAGTTTTTTTTGTTTTTCACGACGAATGTTGTTTGGAGACATCAATATTCATAAAATGTATGTTTCTATCACTAGGAAAAAAGGAAAAAGAGAATTTTCTGTCTACTTGAACCTCTCCTGGTTGCTTATTAATGCATTTGCCCACAGGTAACATAATACTTTCACAAGTTGATATCCCTCGCCATTGGATTTTTTTTTGGTGATGTCTAAATTTCGTTTAAAAATAGATGATATCAGTGTGGTCGGTCTATACTGCACGCATGAGTTAGGATTAACATTTATCATGTTATTCATTCTATTACCACTCTTATATTCTCTGAAATGTTATCTTTATTGAGGGTGACTTGAAAAAGTTAATAACTTGGAAGAGAGGGGTGCAACCCGCCACACGCTTCTACCTCTTGGTTGCTTTAATCCATTGCCGAAAATATTTTGGCACCTATCATTCCCCCCCCCCTTCACCACGGATACAAATCGACACCCCTGCCTCGAGAACACCCCCCCCCCCCCCCCGAGGAATTTGCAACACTGTGACGTGACATGCGAGCTCCTCTTCAAATTGATCTGTAAAGAAAAGGTATAGAATTTCATTTTCGTATTACTTATGACGGAATAGATTTGTTTTGCAAATATATTTGCAATAATTATAGTTCGGGTCAATGTATGATTGAACATTTTTCCGATGGAAGAATACACTTTGTTCAATTATAGTGCAAATAGCAGAGAACTCTCAAGATACGTCACGGAGTTGCATATTTCTGTTTGATTTTAATAACAATATCTCTGAAATCACAGTTTAGAGCATTTGGAATATTAATTTGTTTCTTTATTTCCCCCTTTCTCCTTCTTTCAAGTTAATTTCAGTCTTTTCAAATTAGTCAATTCATTGTCGGGGGGGGGGGGGGGGTAGTGGAAAATCCCCAATACCCCTGTAGTTCTGTAAAGTACGGAATTTATATTTCCTAGACATTCAGCAATTCACATCTCCTCCAAAAATTAAGATGTACGATTTCATTATTTATGAGAGGGAAACAGAGAGAGAGAGAGAGAGAGAGAGAGCGAGACATATCTCGTTTAGGTTTGATAGGGGAGAGGCAAGGACCTTTCGGCCCCCGATCCACACGTTGTTGGCGGGATTAATCGCAACTGATTTTCCCTTCTTTCCACTCTTTTCTTTTCTTCTTCCTCTTTATTGTTCATTTTTAGCTCTCAGCCTTCAATTTCCCTTCCTTCTCTTTTTTTTTGGCGGGGTCGGGGAAAGGAGGGGGGGGGGCAAGGGCCTTTTGCCCCCCCCCCCCCGATCCTCAACTTGTTGGCGAGAAAATTGCTAATGATATCTTCCTTCTTTTCTCCTTTCTCTTTTTTCCTGTTTTCTTTCCCTTCTCGCTTTTTTGATGGGGCGGGGGTGGGGGGAGGCAACAGCCTTGGAGGCAAGGCCCTTTCGCCCCCCTGATCTACTTTTTTCCCCCTTTTTATTTTCTCCTTCCTCTTCTTTCTTTCTCTCCTCTTTCCCTTTCCCTTCTTTTCCTTCTTTCTCTCGCTCTCTCTCATTTTTGCCGTTTTTTGGGGGGGGGAAAGACCCGCTTGCCCCCCCCCCCCCCCCTCCCCTGGATCCGCGCCTGCACACACACATACACTCTCTCTCTCTTCTCTTTGAGAAAAAAAGAAAGGCAAACAGTTGGATGAATGTAGTTGCCGAAAGAAACGGTGGTGATAAGGAGGGATAAAGGTAAACCTACAAATCAACTTCGCATACATACATCAGACAGTGTCTATCAAGTACACACCTTGTGTGTTCTTGATAGAGCGCTGGGATCTATTATACATCACATAACTCTTCACATAAGCAAATCAAGTTTATTGCGCTATAAACAGTTTCAGATGCACAGGAAAGGCGTTCGCAAATTATTAGCTATGATAACATATCTGAATTATATTTGTCTTGCTTTCTATTTGTGCACTCGTATTGTCTAGGGGGTAGGCTTGGGTGCATCCCTTGAATTTGAAGGAGGAAACACGTTCATATGGCATTCCATTGTGTGCCTAGACTAAAAGTGAACAAAAGACAAATTCTGGTCTGAATAGATATTATCAGGTTGAGTAGATGAAAAGAATATCATCACCTTTGACCTCCGTATCGATATGCTTTCACACTCTGTCTGTATATTATAATATCGGGTAAGCTATGAAGGCATGACGTAGAGGTTAGGGGATACCTTGCGGTACTGGGTAGTAAGGAAGGCATGGTGTGTATTGGCAGTGGTTATGTTTTATGCTCTAAATGGAAATTTATTGTGAAGGATAATTTTAAAGTTTACAAATTTAAAAATTTAAATTTTAAAGTTGTTAATAGCATATGCATTTACAATGCACATTATACATTTTTTTGTTCCGAATTCGCATGTTACTTCGGATTGTGCACGGACAAGAAAAAGGTGAAGTAGGAAAGAAGGAAAGAAAGACAAGGTCCCTTTGATTCTATATCTTTTGAACTCTCTACAATGTCTATTTTGACCTCCATCTCTCTACTATACGGACAAACAGACAAATACACAAATACACACATAATCGTAACATGGAATTTATCCCTCTTTTTCTTTATTTGTATCATTCTTGTCGACTTAAAATACAAGCGTTTCCATTGAAACCTGTTGTTCTCTTGCCACGCAAACAATTCGAAGTATATCCTTTTTGCAATATGTTTTAAGCAGACTGCCGTACATCTCTTCTGCTCTTAAATATTAGGTTTAATCAAGAAGTTGGAATGAATGGAGATCGAAGCCCCGTCCAAGAGGCCCCTTAGAACTTAGAAGTAATTAGTGGCACCGCGCGTCTCTTGTTTCCCTCCTAGATCTCGCATCACCCTGTTAGCAGTATGTTCTCCCTTTCCACCCACTGCACGGCCCAGCAAGCACAGCGGCTTATGCGTTGCTGGCCCGTTTTCGGGGTTAAAAGTGGTGATGAATTGACAACTTCTACATGTATGCTATTATAAAGCCAAGTTAAAGGTAATACAAAGTTTTGGTATGGGGTCATGAATTCGGTTCAAATGAACATATTGGAAGCATATGCGATTCTGCAATATTCAGTGATCGTTGTAGCGGTTGAAATCGAGTCTAATGTAATGAAATTGTAAATAATAAACTATTTATGTTATTTAGCTCCCTCTCAAGGTCAAGATATTGATTAAGCCTTGACTAAAATCGACCCATTAGCTATTCCCGTTTGGAAATTATATATCTCAACTACATATTCTGAGATTGTCATGGTCGCAGCTAGCATTGTACGGCCGAAGGCGCTATTTCAAATTTATCAAATATTACCGGGAGCACTGGTATGTTTTTATATTCCATTTTTCTCGAAAGCAGAAGTGTTTAAGGGTCTAAAGTGCTTTAGTGCTTATAATACACCTACAGGGGCATCCAAATATATCAAAATGGTTAAGAACCACTTTCTTTCGAGACGATATCTCCATCCATTCCAACTCCCTGATTTAAACTAACATACATAGCCGTGTATATATAAGAGGGTAATCGTTGGTAATATAACTCTGTTTCGGCGATCTAGGATCCTAACATGCCACATTTCGTGTTATTATGATACTATATAAAGAAAATGTATTCGAGATATTCAACATGACATCCCATGGCAGTGGCTCGGCTAAGAGCACTTTATGTCATGTAGTCTTGGATAGTTTACACAATAACCACCGGACCAGAGAATACCTACACACATCGCTTTTAACATTGAACTTTGGACTATACGCTTCGAATGAGTGAAGCATATGCCGTTATGCACCCGTCAACCGGAGTCTTAAACCTACCCCCCTCAAGGATCGTCAAACATTCGACGTCAACTCGACGTCGAATCTTGGGGTCGCCAAAATCAGAGCGTGGTGAATCTTTGACGTATTTTTGTTTGGCCGTAGTGAATCTTTACCTTATTATTTGTAGGAGAAGGTGAATCTTTGCCTCATTTTTTACCGAATGTTGTGAATCTTGAACGAATATTTTTCACATACAAGTGAACGAGCGTCGAGTGAAAAAATTATCGTGTGTGAACGAGCGTCGAATGTCTTTGACTCCAGGGGAAATGAGGGTTCAAGATTTAAATAAACTGTGACGTGGAGCTAGCTACGTTCGAGTTCGGATTTCGCGCTAAATCCGGTGTCCACGAATATTAAAACCCGAAAATATATACCTTATGAACCTTCTGAATTGGAGTCAGCAGGGCGGTATTCCGCATGTCGCTAACTTGTATGGCAGGTTTTGTGATGCCATACAAGTTAGCGACATGCGGAATACCGCCCTGCTGATGAGTACCAAAAGTTTACCCCGATAAAGTTTTTAATTATTGAAGAGTTTCTAATATGTCTATACTCAACGAAGACTGCTTTGTCAACTGGTCACATTTTGGGTAAATCATAATATAACCCGGCTATGCAGACGTGGGGGAAATTTGTTTACAGCTGCTGTCACGTTTTGTTTACTTGTATAGCCTGCGCCAAAGAAAAAAATACACGATGGCGACGAGGCGATTCGCCTCCTAAACCTCTGAAATCGCCACAGTAAATATCAAGACGATCGAGGGCGAACAAAATTGATATATAATGAAAAATCGCCCCCGCCATAAATTGATATTCCCTGGGAACTAATAAATCAATTTATTGATTTGTCTGACTGAACTCTCCGTTCCAACTACCAACTCCAAAACTAGAAATTTCCATCAACATTTTAAAAGTTTTGTGATTGCAGCGGATCGGCGGTTGACCTACGTACTGCTGTAGCTAGATCGGTATCCACAATACACAATACACAGAAACTAGCTGCTCCAGTGCAGCGCGAGCCGCGCCCGCACGCTCCTAGAGTATGAAGCAAATAAGTATTTGCGAGTGACGAGTGCTGAACTGCTAGCGACCAAATTGGTTCGTAATATGTTTATTTAGTCTTTTTTCCGACCCGAATTTTTATCATGGACAGTGCAATCCCATTAAAAATAATGTTATTCCGTCTTAAATTGTGTTATTTATAACTTAAAACCATTAAATGCGAGTATATTTTTACTGTTGTCCCACATACCGATATATTTGTTGTAACGAAACATGCAAAATCAATGCCAGATTTTTTCCTGTAAAATCGGTATAAAGCTAATTTCGTAGACAGAAATTGAATTTTGTTATAAAAACCCCGTGAATAAATATATAAATGATGTCCCTATACCTCAGCATTTTTCTTACAACTGTTTAATTAAATTATATTATTTATATATACTAGGCCAATTTTTTGTCATTGATGCCTGCGCCGCGCCTGAGTGATGGCATCAATTTCAGTCTACGAAATGAAACTAGCTTTGGCTTGGCCTTTTATAGATTAGAATTAGAGTCTATACGGGGACAAAAATACGACTATGATTTTGCATGTTTCTTTATAACAATGATCGTTATGTGGGACAACAGTAAAAATATTCATTTATTGGTTAAGTTATAGAGTCTAGATCTAAATAACACAATTTTAAACGGAGTTACATTTTTTTTTTAATGGGATCGCATTGTCCATGATAACAATTCAAATTCGGGACAGAAAAAAAAGACAAAATGACACAATATTACCTACCAATTTGGTTGCTAGTACTAGCAGCATGATGGCTAAGGAAAAACACAACTTATTGTTACAGCTTAAAATGAATTAGCCCCCACTTTTCTTAAAGTAGCCCCCATAAAAAAAAAAAATCCTAGCCTAGCTGCGTGTCAGTGACAACATTTTCTTATATAAAAACAAGCAGTTGAACAAAACACTCCTTTTGACAAGTTTTAGCTACATGTATATGTAAATCATTAAGCCACACGTTTAATTAACACAAAGTGAATAAATTATGGATACGGAGATCCAAAAATAATAATTATTGGCGAGACATCGTAGCCGAAGCGGAGACCCGAAAAAAATAATTAGTGGCGAAATTGTACCTTTTTTTAAATTCTAGCTACCATTTTCAGAAAACGGATTGTTTCCACAAGTACTCATGATCAATTCTATGTTTCCTTTAATAATCACTCTATCTACCATAAATAGCGGTGCTGGTGAAAGGCCGGTGAATCTTGACCTAATAAAAATTAAGCAGGTGAAGACGTGTGGTGAATCTGCACCTAATATTTTTAGCGGCGAGGTGAATCTGCACCCTATTTTTCTTGGAGATGGGTGAATCTGCACCTTATAAATAATTTGGAATAGTGAATCTTGACCTTATTTGTTACGAAGCAAGGTGAATGAGAGGTGAATCTTTGTGTCGGACGTTCAAGACCAAAAGTGAATAAGAGTGAAGTCTTGAGGGGGGTAGGTTCAAGACTCCAGTTGACCGGTGCATTAAGCTGCGCTGGAAAATGCCCGATATTTTTCAGTGCAATGTGTATATACGTACTGCGCTTACCAAAAATGCTTCCATGCTAAGTGTACACTGTAATAGTACATCATTTTCTCATGTCGGAGAAGTCGTCATCGTAACGGAATAAAACAAACTGCTCGTGAGTTAAAATTTTACATTCATAATAAGAAGTACTTTTGATAATGTTTACGAAAGATTTCAGACATATAGGCAGGACCATAGGACGTTAGATAAGTTACGGTTATCTTCTCTATTGGTTGATTTTAGTGCTGAGTATAGTTACGACGCGCTACAATACGAACGTAATGATCCCATAGTGCACGTATTATTCATGTTCGCCTGACTCAGTATGAATATAATCAGTCATAATATACTGACGAACGATAGGAATAGAAGACATAATAATAATAAAGAAAAAAATAGATGAAATGCTTGATATTCTATGTTTTTTGCTTTCCTATTTATCCCCCCCCCCCCCTGCACACGTATTTCTCTCTTTTTCCTAATCCGCTTTTCTAAAATATGTCTTCTGTTAAAATATTTCTCTAATTTTATGTGTGTCATTGTTAACGATGCAGGTTACTTGCTACCATTTGCTTCTCATCATGGCGTCCAAGTTCCCAGCAAAGAAAGATGGAAAGGTCAAGCTACGCACTAGAAAAGGTCATGACATGACATGGTCATGTGACATACACAGGAAGCCAATCAAACGTTACTGCAAAGAACACAAAATCCCCGTTTGCCATCCATGCGCTACTAAAGAGCATTACCACAAACCATGTGAGCTAGACGACATCGAGGATGTCATCTTGGAGAGGAGGAGGAAACTGGATGACAAGCAGCTAGAGATAGAGGAAATGAAGAAACAACTGAAAACACTTTCCTCCAAACTAGAGTCCACTGCAACCTCTGCAAGTAAACATTTGCAATCAGTCAACGATGAACTTAAGGTGGCATTCGAAGACAAAATACAGAGTGTGAAAGACAAGGAGAAACGATCAATTTGTTTGATAAACGAGGAGGCGGATGAAGAGATACAAATCATTTATGAAAAGGAGGAGGCGGATGAAGAAATGCAAATCATTAACGAAAAGAGGGAAACACGGATCATTTCATGTCACGAAGAAGCAGAACAGCAACAATTGATTCTCAAAGAAAGCCAAGCAAAAGTCGAATCAGAGACAAAAGCAATCAGCGAGGCCGTTTCTAACAAGATGAAGTATCTCAAAACTAAGAACCTGCACTCAATTAGCATTGTGGATAACATTGGTTCCAAGATCAAACGAATCAAGCAAGAGGACAAAACATTAGTGAATGAAACCCCTCAAGTAATTGCAACCCTAGAGGACAATGCAATTGTTCATCAAGATATTATGGACTGTCTTGGCCGAATAGAGCGTGAAGTTCAGAGAGTGAAGTTCGTCGAGGGTGAAGTAGGTGGCGAACACTACGGGAGAATTGATGGATATATCGGTAAATGGGAGTTTGTCAAGTCAATCCACATTGCATCGACTGTTAATCAACCAGTGGTGTGTGGTTCGATCAGTGACGATGAGATATGTGTGCGGGACGAAACTAACAATGCAACGTATGTTACAAATATCAGCACTGAACACACACATAAAGTCACTGAAGGAGGTAGTAACATGTATATTACATCATGCGCGTCCATAGACAGAAACGTAATAGTATGCGGTGTTTGGAGAAAAGACTTCACGCGTGACAGCTTGGAAAGATGCATTGCTCTCTGTGGCAGACACTGGATGATGATTAGACACATCAGCTTACCGAGGAATAACCCCAAGAAACGCAAGTATAATGACGTGCACGTTGATGTTGACATGGAAGGGATGATCCTCGCTGCTCCGTACGATCAGCCTAATATCTACGTCATCAAACCTGCAGGTGGTAAGATAGAAAACACTATTACGATGCAGGGCAAGGTGGTGATGGATGAGATACAAGCTTTGTCATCAGGTGATATCGTTGTGAAGACAGGGTGCGTTGAATACACTGCCATCTCACGATCAGGAGAAGTAAAGTTTGTCATTCACTCTGATGAGTGGGAGTCGTCACAGTGTCACGTTGACAAACTGACAGACGCACTCTACATTACATACTGGGATACAGAGCGTAATATCTACGCAGTTGATCAGGTGTCATGTGATGGTATCATCGAGGCAAGGAGAATCGTGGAATATGAGGCATCGGATCGATGCGCCTACATTAGCCCATGCCTCGTAACTCTTTCTGGTAACCTTGTAGCTTGTAACGGGGAGAGTCTTTTTGTGTACAAGAAGAGTTTCATTGTGTAAGTAATACAGAGAGCAAACTTTTCTTGAATTCGCCATCTCGTAATTAACTAAATAGTGAAGCTGGGCTACATGTATGAACCAGGGAAAGCCAAATTCTTTGTGGCCGTGTCAATTGAACCCAATTTGTATGGGTTGTCTGGCGCCCCATTCCGAAGGGAAAATTTGTCAAGACTTGTTCAGCTCCCATCGGAACATGTGACGCTCTCAAGAGCGTATGATACTGCACACAGAGTGAAGCAAGACAACTGATTAAGCTTAGACTGAAAGATAATATGTTATTTCGTTTCAAATGTATGCCTTCTTCCATGTCTTAAAACATACTGAACATTACGTAATATCAGACATACACCTCTATAAATATTTTATAGTTAGAGTCACACCTCTTTTTTTTCTATTACTATCATAAACCGATTTGTCGTACTAAAAATTTCTTTCTCTAAAATTGATTCACGTTTTTAAATTTCACAACCAAGGAATTAAGCGCACCAGATTCATCAAAGTTTTTCTCTCTATAGCTGTCATACAATCAAACTTACTGAAATATTGCAAAATATGTCATTTTATAGCTAACACCTTAAATGTTGTGATCCTTTTGTCATTATTTTGTTTCTGAAAAATGAATAAATGGAATAGAATTCTAGGCTATTTATTTAAATTGCTCTTTTTTTTTACTCTTCAAATAAAGCTTGTAAAAGCAATGGTCCTATCAAGATAAATAGAGAGAGAGAGAGAGTCAGAGAGAAATGAAGAGAGAGAGAGAGGGGGGGGGGAGAAAAATCAGAGGGGGAAAAAGAGAGAGATATATGAACAAAAAGGGAAATAGAATCAGAGAGATGGAGAGAGAAAGGAAAGAGGGATAAAAGGAGAGAGAAAGGAGGAGAGAGAATCAGAAATATATAGAGAGAGAGAGAGAGAGAGAGAGAGGAAAGAGGGAGAAAAGAGAGAGAGAGAAAAGAGAGAGAGAGAGAGAATCAGAAATATATATATATAGAGAGAGAGAGAGAGAGGAAAGAGGGAGAAAAGAGAGAGAGAAAGGAAAGAGGAAGGAGAAGATAGAGAGAGAGAATGGCAGATAGAGAAAGAGGGATGGAGAATCAAAGAGAGATATATACAGAGAGAGAGAGAGAGACTAGAAAGAGAGTTTCCACAGACTTTACAAAGTGAACTTCGTTTTAAACTTAGTTAACCTCAGTTGCACGAGTTTTGAACAATTATTACAGTGTTCATTGACATCAACTTATAACATGTTACATTTGTATAGCGCATTACATGATTAATTCCAATGCGCCGTACCATAGATGCAATAATGAATAACTATGACTTTTTTTAAAATACAAGTCATCCAGAAAAAACTTGACGTAAATTAGATTTTACCAAAAATGACGTTTACAATTACTTTACCTTTCATTATATTATAGAATACGGCTATGCGAACAGTTAAGTATAATAGAATGAGGACAGATGGGTAATCTTTAATCTAATAGAGTAAACTCACCATCTGATTTGAAGCACCCCCTAAAAAGCTATTCTTTACAATGTGTACTCTTTATTGTGAACTGAACACAACTATATTTGCAAGATGATTGAAATATATGTATATGTATAAACATTTATATTGACAGGACATCTATATATATAACCCTAACTGGTACATTAGCAGGAAATCATAACAAATTGGTATATTACCCAAACCCTAACCCTTACCCTTACCCTAACCCTAAAATCAAAACAATATAACCAATTAAACTAATGACAAATGAATAAACCTATTGCTTCTTGGGAGGCCTATAAGTTTCTCCTGCCTGCCAACGTACGTAGAGGGCAGCAGTCATATTGTTGAATCGTTTACAAGACGTGACTCTTTTCCCCCACTAAATATGTCCTTCTAATGACGCTGTAAGGTATTATACGAACGTCTTCACGATTATTGACCTATTTTCAGGGTATGATATACATGTATGAATGCACGTAACGAATGACGACTGAGGACCTCTGCCATTTACTGATATAAGGGGATTTTCAAGTTGTGTTAAATTTCAAAATGTCATCCCTTTTTTTTCTTCGGTTTTCTCAAATTTTCTCCAATTTTCAGCTGTTTGTAAAAAAAAAAATATATAATATCATGGTGGACTTCCCCTTTTAGCAAACTTCTGGCTTTTCAGCCTTCTCCATATTCTTCGTTGCAGTGTTTTTTCGGTGGGGGATGAATGATCGATGTGTGTGTGTGTATGTGTGTGTGTGAGGATGAGCGTGTGCGTGCGTGTTTGACATCCTTACTCCTAGAGACGCCGAAGAACTCTATAATAAAGCTGAGTAGCCTTGCGTTTATAGATATATATATATATTTACACACTAAGTCCACGTGTTGGCATAAGCTGACGCAAAACAAATGATGAAAGTGACGTTACATGCTTTATTTCCATCAGTTTTTATCAGGTCACGGATTTTCGACGTACATTTTGTCTTTTTCAAGTGATAATGACAAAATTTAAGAAAAGTAATCTTGATAAGGTTTCCAAAGGCCAGTTGCAAATATTATGTTATTGAAATAGAGCAATTAGTTCCTTTATTCACAATATATACATATTTGTTTTTTTCCAAATACATTGATTTTTTTCCTAAATTACTCTCAACTGGTTTCAATTTTAATTACATTTCCATGGTTTCTCACGCCTAGACTTATTTAAATTGTCACCTTTAATGTTCAATGTTTTTATATTTTTTCTGTCATCGTATTTTACTTCTGTTTTTATTTATTATGATTATTTTTTAAATATGTAAATTTAGTAACATTTCATCTGTAATGTTACAAGTATTTAATAAAATAAATCTTGAATCTTGAAATAGTTCACAAGAAAGTAATCAGGCTTATTACCTTGAAGAAAAGATAATACATTTTTGTATATAAACACACGCACACTTAAATATATACATCCAGTTAACAATTAAATTATTCATACAATGACCAAGTTCTGTAATTCTCTTTAATTATGTGAAAAATTGACTTGTCAGAATTTATGTTCCTTGATAATGTGACATATTAAAGGTAACATCTAAAAATAATCCACAAAGGCTCTATTATAAACAGTTACGATTAATCATAATTAATTTGCGATAAATATCAATCACAACTTTTGGAACAATAATAACAAATAACAGATAAACCTATTAGTAAGATAAGATAAACACATTGCAAAAGAAACCATAGTGTGTAATGTTTCCGTCCTTCATGCTTCATTTTCCATTTTCTCTTTCTTACTTGTTCTCCCTCTCTCTCTTCTCTGCTGGAAAGATCATCATTTGTTATTATTTCCGACATCTGTAAGAATTCTGAGTATCCCCTAATGTTAAAGACAACCTTTTTGATTTGTAGCGTGGGGGAGGGGGGGGGGGGGCGGATGTAGGGTTACCTAATAATTTATACATACATCTCTATTTATATTACAGAGCACGTGTAACCTTTTTTTAAATTCTTTTTCCAAATTATCGAATATTTGTGGTGGTACACAAATATTAGAAATCGTTATATTTATTGATATTTCAGCCGTCTCTGAACCGATGTTGATCAAACAAAGTTGATTTTGTCATTTAAATTATATGTTCTTCCAAATTTGACACTCATTTTTTCATTGTTTTACAACAAATATTTTGTTTAGCGCCCTCTGCAACAGAGCTCAATAATCCTTTTAAAGAGATTACTGTGTAGTTCATTGGTAACACTCTAAACACGAAGGCATTTCTTATACACCAAAAGCCTGTTTCCGTCACAATTAATTAGTTTACCAGATGGGCTAACGAAGCTCG
This sequence comes from Strongylocentrotus droebachiensis, assembly GCA_035222895.1. Lineage (NCBI taxonomy): Eukaryota > Metazoa > Echinodermata > Echinoidea > Camarodonta > Strongylocentrotidae > Strongylocentrotus > Strongylocentrotus droebachiensis. The sequence goes on from JAVYIG010009059.1 coordinate 25,957, forward strand.
GTCCAACCTGGAAAGAGCGGTAGGGATGTCCATATTCCACGACTCTCTTAGACGTGCCATCACCTGACACATGATCAACTACGAACATGTCACGTGATTCCTGATCAATGGCGGATGTCTCACGGGGACTTTTATATGTAACGTAGATGGCGTCTGTCAGCTTGTCGACGGCAAACCACGACTCGCCGTACGCACGATCATGTGCACCAGTCACCTTATTTGCTGATCTGTCGAATACCCAGAATTCTCTATAACCTATACATGTACCGAAGCATCCGCTGGATAAGGCATGTATCCCATCATGCACATTGAGATCCGGTAGCTCTATAGTATCCACTAACTTGCCATCAGCGGGGTTGATGACGTAGACTTCGTGATGATACTCCTGGGCCGCAAGTATCATCCCGTCCTTGTCAACATCAACCCACAATTCATTGTGAAAAGCGTTCTCTTCCGGTATCACAATATCTCTAACCCGTTGCCATTCTCTGTCAAAGAGAGTGATGCATCCCTCTACGGCATTACCCGGACAGTCGAACCTTCGCTTGCCACACACTATTAAGTCGCTGTTGATAGGTGCACACGATGTGATGCGGGTGTCAGCACTTCCTTCGATGACCTTCTGCGTTTGTTGTTTCTTCAGATTGGTGACATACAGATCATTAGTTTTAGAGTCCAGCACACACATTTCATCATGACTGACGAAACCACGGAGTAATGGACCATTAACGGTCAGTGGAATTATGATCGAACTGACCAGTTCCCATCTCTGTGCTTGACCTTCGATTCGTGTGATGTACTCGCCCCCTACCCGACCACCGATAAACTTCAACCCCTGAACCTCCTGCTCTATCTTATCTAGATATTCCACCAGGTCAACTTCATCATCGACATGTGGAGTCAACGTATCACCCAGGGCAGCAATCACTAGAGAAGCTTCGCATACTAACGCTTTGTCATCCAGTTTGATGCGTTTCATCTTTTGACTGATATTAGTCACGGTATCTATTTGATGTTGATTCTTTCTTTGCAGATCTAGGATCTTTGTTCCTATAGTGTCTTGCATTTCTTTACACTCTAGACTGAGCTTGGCATGCATTCCTCTGATTGCTTCTTGTTTCTGTTCAGCTTTCTCGAGGCATGCTTTGATTCGTGTGTCCCTCCTCTCCTTGATGATTTGTATTTCTTCGTCCGCTTCGTCGTTGAGGGCGCGAATCTCCTCCTGCTCTATGGTCTGTTCGACATTCTTCATTTGGATGTCGCACTCATTTTTAGCTTTCTCACTAATGAACTGGAAATGATCATGGAGACAATCTAAACAAGACTTTATTTTAGAGCCAAGTTTCGTCAAATGCGGCTTTGCAGTCTCGATTTTCAAGAGTTTGTCATCGAGCTTTTCCCCCATCTCCAAGATGACATCCTCGATGTCGTCAAGTTTACATGGTTTCTGGTGATCTTTCATCGCACATGGATGGCAAATTGGGATTCCGTGTTCTTTACAGAAGAATTTGATTGGTTCACCATGCTTGTCACATGACCATCTGACGTCATGACCTTTTCTACTCTTCAGCTGAACGCCGCTATCTGTTGGAAACTTGGACGCCATGATGACGTCAGACAGATCTGGGAATGGTACCTACAATGAAAAGAGTAATTTTCTTTTAGAAATCAGTACACCCCAGGTGTATAAAATATGACCAGTTCACTATATAGGAAATGTTTTTAAGATCTGTATGCAGGCCTTATACAATTTTTCAATCCAACTCAATCTAATTCAATCAATTATAATCGTAATATATTAGTCAAGTCTTTGTTATAAACGCCATTCACAATATCATCTTTACATACATGTCTATTGAGCCAAAATTTTGATCATGGTGAAGATTGAGTATATTTAGCATGTGCCCGCCCAGAGGAGTTACACGAATGGGCTAAATTAATATCTAGAATTGCGAATGTCTCAAAGTGAGTACCGAATATATTATTTCCCCTGGCAATTGATGACAAGGCAAGCCCAAAAAGCAACGGGATGAAACCTGTTCGCATCGTCTTTGTTCATTATCAAGGTTAGACACAGGGCAAGAGTCCAATAATTAATCAAGACATTTAAAAAATCAATCGTTGATGAAAGCAGAATACACAAGCGGTGAGAGCGTTCATAAAAGCTTTAAAGCTTAAAGCACACGAAAAGTCGACTACGTTGTGTATAGAGCTCTTACAAGGGGTAAAAAACTACTCGGCATATCATTCATGTGATAAATCAAGAAAAACATGCGAAAGCATCGATAGTACTTACTGTTCCATTAACAAGCCCATAATCATCCTAACAGTAAGAAAATGTGCTAACGGACAATTAATTTGCAACAGACAAATTACTAAGCTTATTTAACATACCTAGTTTAGTCAAGGAAATGTTCAAAATGTGATCAGAACAAAATATTTCGTCACTTCGTAGGCCTGAAGCAATTACTCCTGGAACAAGACATAGAAACCGACCAGTCAGAACAAAGTTATGTCCGCCGTCGAGTAAACCAGAGACATGTATCTGAATAAATGACCAGGATAACTTGATTGAAGGACTTTGAACCCGTTTTGATCACCGGATGTTTTCTCTTTATCAAAGGTAAAGACCAGTTCTGGTCGTGCGATAGCATTGTGAAAGAAACGTTTAGAATCGATCAGAAAAGGTTGATCATCTAGCATATACGTATTGGTGTGTACTGCAAGGTTCTGAAATCATCAAAATGATACGAAATTTGGCCAAGTCTTGGTAGAGTTACAAGCACTGTACACAGAAAGATGTATATGAGACTACGCGACACGTGCGCGATATCTTTCCGGTCCGGATAGATATAATAATTTACCAAATATATCAATTAGAAGGCGGTTTCCCGGCAAAATTTGTATACTAACAGATAAATAAAAACATATTCTTTCACACGATTGGTAACAAGAGCTAACCAAAACTGGTCTATACCTTTAAACCAGAAACAGGAAATCACTTCCGGTCGGAGCTATATAATCCTGGTTTAGTTGCATAGATACAGACAGACAGGATACAATATGTAAGGAGTGAATTGTATCTGTGCGGCTAGGGACTGATAAAGAATTATGGAGCAAAGTCCTCGGCCCTTTATATGATGATGATTCACATCATTTTTATGGCGCCATTTATCTGTTTCAAAAAACATTCAAGCTCCTCCACACAAATATATCCCTGTGCCACGAACGGCTTCAAGATCTTTTTACCTTTTTTCCGAGTATTATATTGATCTATACTGGTTTTAAAGGCTTGTCGTGGAACTCATCAAAACATGGAATAGATTATTTTGCAAAGCCATTGTGACTGTATTGCATAAAGCAATCCTTAAATTAATGGTCAGTTATCTTTGTGTGTAAAAATGCAAGTAGGCAAACGAGCTGGAGTGCGGAGACGCGAGGAAAGCAACCGAAGGGTTTTTGAGGAATATGAAAGCACACGGGACCAAACCACCCTTGACTAAGATCACGTTTTTACAAAGAAATAGTTAAAACTCAGACTACTTCCTTGTGTTAAACCTGATATTGAACAACATATAAAGCTTATGTATGGTTTAAATTTTATTGGAATATAGGACATTAGGTTTGCGCTAATATCCTGCTTAGTCTGATGACTTTGTCAATGAACCACGGAGCGTTTCTGAAAGTGCTGGGGCTGAACAAGCTCGGCCCCTATCAAGCTCGGCCCATATGATCAGTTCTGGAAGAAACTTCCGGGTGGTGGTGTAAGAGGGGGGGGGGGGGGCACTATGAATATTTACACCTTTACAGTGTGAGTCCAAAAAAAGTTTACACCTAGAAAATTGCTGATTATTTAAGAAATCATCTATGAACAGTAAAATAATATACATCATGAAAAGGTGTTTTTTCCCGAATCATTTAGTATAACTTTGCGTGGCATGTGTTCACGCTTGGATGAACAGAAGGCATTGTTTGCGAGAGTGCAAAAATCGGCTTGCGCCAAAGCTGCTTATGTGATCTTTGATTAAAACAATTGGGATTTGAGCATTAATGCATTTCATTTTATACATTCAATTCATTCTCTCACTCCGCTAATCCCAACATAATACATACTATAAAAGGCATCACTTTGGCGTAGGTCGATTTTTGCACTCTAGCAAACAACGCCTCCTGTTTATTTCAGCGTGAACACATACCACACAAAAATGAGACCAAATGGTTTGGGATAAAAAATTATTTCATACGATGTAAAATAATGTACTGTTCAGCGATAATCTTATTAATAATTAGCAATTTTCTAGGTGTAAACTTTTTTTTGACTCACGTATATGTATAATTTAAGTAGAATGAAAGAACGGCTAAGTACGATCATGTACTAGAGCATATCGAACAAGGAAAACATGCCACATGGAATCTTGATTTGGAGAACATTTACAAATCCTTTTTTGCGCATTACATATAATGTATAGATCATTATAGTCAAAATAGTTATTTGATATCATAACAAAGCTGGAAAAAGAACACGGTACTGCCTAAAATAACGTTGACGGTTGCTGTTAAAGCCTTTCTGTGTTAGAAGCTCCACCGCGAAATCCCCTCTATAGCGCCATCTCTGGTCCTACGTAGCATTATGGTGCCGTACCTAGCTGGGATGTTGGTTCTCATATCGAGTCCTCTGCCTGCAAATCAGATATTATGTAGTGGGTTATGCTGTGGTATAAAGTTGACCATGAGATGGCGCTCTGCAATAAACAGTACATTAGTCACTAAGGCTAGAAGTTCATCAGATCATTATCGCTTTATATCTATTTCATGGAATTACAAACAAAATGGAAAGCATAAACAAATCTAGGAAAACGCAATCTCGCTGCCCAAACGGTGACAGATGCCTCAAAAGATAAATTTGAGATCTGCTCATGTGCGATGGCATTATAAACGAGTAAAACGTTGGTCACGTAGCAGATAAGTATTGGTGTATACTGTGAGGTTTACGAAATGATCAAAATAATAAGAGATTAGCCTAGTCTTGCTAAAAGTCAAATGCACTGTACATGAAAAATGTGTAAATGGGACTACACAAACATGTGGAATGGTAGTGTTGTCAACAACGTGTAATTTTCATTGCCATGTTTTGAAAATGAGGGCATTTGAACAGTCTTCCTTTTCAGGGGGACACTTTTCAAACGGTTCTCTTTCAGAATAAAAATTTAAAAAAATAAACAAGCTCACAAATTATTGTTTTCCTTTCCCAGAACTCGACCTTCTCTTTTTGAAAATGAAATAGGGCATGAACAGTGGTTAACCCTCCCCTGTAACTATATACCAGTTCGTAGATATACTTGCGCATGAGCAGGTGGAGGTAATTTAACAGACATTCTAAAACCCACCGAGCATATATGTGTTGATGAAAGTTCAGCTCATACTGAAGACGGCAAACAACAGATATATTTGAAGTACAGCCATGTCTTTGGTAGTGATCATTCTAACATGCTGAAGATTTGGACTACTCCATGTCCACAACATCTGGAGATGTTTGGGGTCATTTTTACCATATGCTAATTAAAAACTAGGCTATTAGCGAAGAAGGGAGAACTAGTCTCGTGCTCCCCTTTTCCCTACTACTATCTGAAATACATGTCTCTAATTTCAGCAAATCTAAGAGTAATTGTATCACTTATCTGTCACTTCGAATTGAAAACATTTGTTTAACTACTTTAATTAATACAAAGCCCGTATTCTGAAGATAAAATTGAGTGCTGGTCATGCGGATATAATTGAATGTAATGAAGTTGTTTGAAAACCAGCGGAAAGGATGATCATGAAGTACATTAACATAAAAATATTGATTTCGATCGTGCAATTTTAAATGAAAATGAAAAGAAATTGACCCAGTCTTGCTGAAAATCACAAGAATACACACATTTGAATATGGGACTACATACGTATGCTTGATCCGGACTTTTCACCTGTTTGTTTTAAATATTTCTAACATTGGGGCATCTTGATTTCAAATGCAATCCTTTTAAGGAAAACATCTTTTTGACATTAATATCAAAGACAAACCAATATTAAGAAAGGTCAACAAATATGTTTCATTTCTAATATTCCTGTTAACCATTAATCCTTGCTTCGATATGATGCGGTAAAACGCCTCTTAAAAGAAACTGCATCGTTGTACGTGTATAATGGCAACGCCGCTCAACAAAGGACTTGCACGTATAGTTTACTGAGCTCTATTTTATAAGATACAGAAATAGTAGTAAGATTATTGAACTTTACGTCATCATACTGGGCTTTAGCTGCGTTAAATCTGAACGACCCTTTTTATAAACCAGTGACAGTGAAATCGGTTAAATATTAACAAAAGTAGAAAGGACTCCTTTCATCAGCAAATAATGATATCCACGCAAACCATTTGTGTTTAACCTTTTCCTGAATCAAAACATAGGGACAAGGTACAATAGACATGTTCATTGTATGTAATAGGAGATTCCGTATGGCTAGGAACCGGGCGGGAGATATGCTATGGGGGATGCAGCCCCCTGCATTTGCTTCCAGTTCATACCAAATTTCCATATGCGATAATTTAGAATATTGTAGAATGCATACTTTTAGTATTTGAAATGGAAAAACATCTTGCAACCTGTCTTGACGATTCCTGATCAATGCAAAAACACAGGCTTGATTTTTAAAATACCAATTTTAATAGGGCCTACCACACCATCAAATGCAGGCGTGGTGATATATTGAGTGATGCGTTGTCTTTTGAAATCTTAAGCAGAAGCAGCATCCAAGTAGTAATAATGTACAAACCGGTTGCAAACGAGATTCAAGCAAGGGCGCAGCGTATTTTACTAATTAGGAGTCCATAATTCCATTTTATGGGTTGTACAACCTGTTTAAATTATCTTACATGTTATCAAAGTATGGGGCTTGTAAATATACATCTAAAGTGCCATATCCAAGTTCTTTAAACCCTGTGCGCGAGGATTCACTAAGAATAGAGAGTTGGTACACAGTCAATGAAAGAGGTAATACGGGTCAGCTTTTTTTTCCTTGAGTTTTACTAAGGATCCTTAAAGTTGTATATTTTCGTGATCTAAAAAAAGATATTCAGGAGCAGAAGGAATGCATAGCAGTCTGAACAAAGTAGATACGTATACGAATTGTTGCGAGCAAGAGAACAACAAGTTAAAATGACCAACAACACAACAAATCCCAATGGATTAATGCAAAATGAAAATAAAATAGGAATAACTTATTTGTTATTAGCATGATTTTTATCTTTTTTTGGTGCTTGCATTGAAATGATGGAATTAAATAATATTAATTTAAAGAAAAAAACAGAACGGACAGTGTACAGAGTTTAAGAGAAAGAACAATCAAGGCGACATTGTCTTTCGTTCTTTCTCGCTTCTTTTTCTTTTCCGTGCACAAATTTGAAGACAAGTGAAGTGTGCAAACTAAATGCATATGTTAGTAAAGACTTTAAACATTAAAGCGTTTAACTGTCACAATACATTCCCATTTACAGTATGAAACCTTACCACTGCAGATATACACCGTGCCTTTCTAACTACTCAGTACCACAACATATCCCCTAACCACTACGTCATACCTTCAAAGCTAACCCGAGTATTATAATATACTGACAGAGTGTGAAATCATGCCATGCTTTATGATATGGAGGTCAAAGGTGATGATATTCTTTTCATCTTCTCAATCTGATAATCTATTCAGACCAGCATGTCTCATTGTTCGCTTTCATGTCGGCACGCAATGAAATGTCATATGAATGGGTTTCCCACCTCCACGTGCAATAGAAGTACCCAGACCTACCCCTTAGACAATATGAGTGCACAAATATAAAGGAGGACAAATATAAATCAAATATGTTATCACGACTAATAACAAGGGAACGTCTTTGCTGTGCCTCTCAAACTGTTTACAGAGTGATAAACGTGAAATCAAGTGTAGGCGACCTTCTAATGCGAAGAGCTGTGTGATTTATATTAGACCCCATCGCCCTTTAATATATTTTGCGTTTTTTACTTACATTACACCGAACAAACAAATTCGAATGCATATAAGGAACACATGTATTCCAAACAAACTAGGTGTGTGCTCAATAGACACTGTCTGGTGTCAGTATGCAAGGTTGATCCTTCCGTTCACCTTTATCCCTCCTTATCACCACTGTTTCTGTTGTTTTACAACTCATCCAACAGTTTGCCCATTTTGCTGTCTTAAAGCGAAGAGAGAGAGAGAGAGAGAGAAACAGTTTTAGTTGTGACAGGGCGGGTTGGATTCCCCAAATAATGTTCCAAATAATTTCCTCGGAAAAATTCATTACTTGTATTTGCTAATGTATTGATCAACCTCAACCTTACAACAATGCTTATATTTCTTGTTCTGGTTTACTCTGCATTGTATTACCCTACTTTATAGGTCAAAAGATAATCATTATTGTTTTATTTCCCCACCCCCTCTCTCTCTCTCCCTTTCCCTCTCTATTTTTTTGTCCCATTCCTTCTCTCTCCCTCTTTTTCTCTTCGCCTCTCTTTGACTCTGCCTAATATCCAGTCTCTCGGTCTGTCGATTATTCCGTACGACTTTCTTCCTCTCATTTACAACATAAATACGCATCAAAAGACAAATATCTAATTTGCAAGAATAACATGCCGAATGGAAACGAAATGACAGCAATACATAACTCGGCCAATGTATTTAATTTTAACAATTCTCCTCTCAAAAACATAAAGATTGATCCTTGAATATTGATTTGGTGAATTGCAAATATTACAGAAAACGACATTATTTTGTAATTGACATTGATGTCCGATAAACAGGTTTCATGTTTTCTAGGTATTACAAGCCCACTTAAATTCACAAAATAAACTATTTCAGTATTGCATGACTAGCAAAACATTAAAATCAGAACGAAAATGAATATGTAAGCCTATATGAATGTACTGTATAGATGCAATGCTATTACGTATGTAATATACTAGAAATGACTAAAATAAAGTTACTATCTGATTTCAGCAAACGTTCCTAAAATCTTCAAAATATTTCCGTTAATAAAGTTCCCCTTTTCCAACATTATTGGCTGTGTCATAACGCTACAATTTCACAACTAGTTTCATACACCAACCGATATTCATGGAGCCTGCCTCGACCTTATCAGTTGACTATATACATACATATTATTATCATCACAACTACGATACTAATGTACTACTACTACTACTACTACTACTACTACTACTACTAATATAACTTCTAATACTACTACTACTACTACTACTACTACCAACACTCTTGCGCTGCTGCTACCACTAATTCTACGTGACCTTCTACATTATATTACTATTATTATAAGTGTTATTATTAATACTATTATTATGTTTTATCAATATTTTATCATAATTATTATTGTTATTATTATTTTTGTTATTATCATTATCATTCTCATTGCCGTTATTCCTACAGCAATATATATATACAAAGTTCTCTCGGACTAAAGATTAGCGGCCATCCTAGACCCAAATTACGTGGCACCTCTCCTCTTTGGAAATTCCCTTGATCAAAATCCAACCTCAGCATCTATTGCACATCTACATACAATTAGGCTGTTTTCTTCCGTTATACCGTGTTATGACTGTTTTTAGTGTGCAAAGATGATTGTCTTTTTCCTAAATATTACTGGCCCAGATGACAGAGTCATATAATAATAATAATAATAATAATAATAATAATAATAATAATAGTTCTTTCTTTTGAAGCGCATAATACACTATGGTATACATTCTCTATGCGCTTCCAATACAATTCCTTTTTTTTTGGGGGGGGGGGGGGCAAGGGGGTTGTTTGTTTGTATTGTATTAAACAAATTTTCTTCAAAATGAAATACAAACTTCAAGATGGCATTTGAGAAATGAATGAGCCCAGATTCAATTTTGGGGTTTATTACAGAATGGCGAAATCTAGAAGAGTTTGGTATTTGGTTTCTTGAGCAAATCTTATTTTGTATTTTTCTTTCTTTGGGGTTGGAGGTCAATTTAAAGACACCATATTACGTTGTCAGAAAAAGAAGTTACCGGTAGTCTGAGCAGTTTTCGTGAGACGAGTGATATAACTTGTGGCGCCAGATTGTCGTCTAGGAAATTCGAAAGATGGATCAATAAGGGAACTAAGTTTACACTGTTTCAGATTGCCACTTGTACCACAATAAGTTTCAAGTGGCAATCTGGCACGGTGTGAACTTAGATCTCTTATTGATCTATCATTCAAATTTCCTGAGCTTACGCGGGATCATGGAGGACAAATGTCTACGATTGAAGCGTCGAGGCGCCAAAGGGGGTCTTTACTCGCTACATCAATGAACTGAAGACCGTCTTAGACACTGAGCGACCACAAGCAGAAGTTGAGTATTTTTTTGATAAACTTCTACAAACGTTTCACCGGGTAAAAGAAACACACAATGCATATTGTGAAACAATAGAAGATGATTCGCAATATGAACAGGAGGAAGAATGAATGGACATCATTCATAAAGCATTGACGCGCTTGAGAACCGAATACAAGAGCTAATACAAGCCAGAGACTCAGCGTCATCACCTGCTCACACTGAGAAACACCCAACAGCTTATGAAAACACACCCTCTCCTACTCAGACAGCACGGTTCCAGTTAGAAGCAAATCAATGCCTCGAAATTCAAAGGTGACGTCAGAGACCATCATCTCTTTAGATCTGAATTTTATCATCTAACAAGAAACTAGGCAGAAATAGATGCAATCGCATTTTACGGTCCTGTCTCAATAAGGAGACCTGTATGTGTATGAGGACCAAAGATTTGTAGCGAATGCAGTAATCAATGACATAAATGCGTGCCACAATCTCAAGAGTGGGGAGGACTGTCGATTTTGTGACTTTTTTCACATCGTAAGACGAAGTTACAACATGCTGAAGGAGGTGGGTTGTGAAAGGGACATGGAGAATAGCCAAACGTTAGCTCTCATCGAGAGAAAGTTCAACGAAGATGACAGGAAGGTGTGGTATGGGTATTTAAAGTTCACAAAAGACGATGCTAGCTTATCATCACTACTGGAATGGATAGCCGCTGAGATAAAAACACGACAGCCAAACGCACGAGCACAAAGCAGAAGTGGACAAGTCCATCACGTGAAACCAGAATCTTCTCAACCATCACAGCAGCCAGAACCTTTCCAACAACCACGGCAGCTACACGTAGTTACATCTAGTGTAACAGTGATCTGCAAAAACAAAATAACAAGCGAGAATAGATAATTGTCGAAATGATACAAACATTATAAAGTAAAAGGCCTGCTGCAAAGCTGTCGACATTTTACAAAAATGATAAGACACGGAGTAGGTCTCTGCTTATTGTGCATGTTCTATGTAAACTTGATAACAGGACAGAATAGACAGATGGGGATGTGGTTTGCAGTGGCGGATCCGGGGGGTAACTTCCGAGAAAATTTACGCAGGACAAAAGCGAAGAAATATTCACATAAATGTTTAGTTTACGCATACAGAAATGCCTCAGAATGTACCTTAGAGCAACTTTGTTAAAGTTCAACATTTTCCTCACCCTTTAGCGGGGCACATACCCCACGCCGTGAAGGCTCCGCGCTAGGCGCTCGCAATTTCGTACATGTTATCCTGGATCCGCCCCTTAGTTACACTGGTGTTGGACAAAGTAGAGCAACGTTTTGGTTTGCAAAAATGGTGCATTTGTTCTAAAAATAGATTTGTTTCGTTAGCCCCTATATGTTTTACACAGTGCGCAGTCACTCGTGTTATATTTGCAATATGCGTACATTGTGTACGCAGTCAGCAACTTCATATGTACGTCCATGTGCGTGTGCGCCAGAATATCAATGACCTGGCCCGACGATAGTCTCGTATTTCCCCTTTTCTCTTGGAATTTATGGGTGATTTGGCCAAAAGGCTACTAAACAGCCTGATAAAGATTACTTTTGTTGTGAGTATTAACGATGACCAGTACTTATTGTAATAAAATATGGTTCAATTGAATGATGGTGTTGCTGCTTTGCTTTAATTGGCTGTCATTTTGTCAATTATGCACATTGCAATGCCAATGCATGGAATGAATGATTGTCAGGTGTCTGATTATCGACTATGCATGGTCATGACCTATGGTGTAATTGTTATTTTGGGGTTCTATATATTTAGAGGAGTCATCAGTTTTCTTTAAATATTTTAATACTAGACAATTATTATTCAAAGTTCAAAATCATATTTAAACATGTTGTTAAAGATCGTGTAACTTGGCAAACACTGGTTAACGCAATCTACGTCTTCTTTTGGACAACTGCACGTAAACGAATGGACTAGATTAACAGTAGTCAGCGACTTAATCCCTACATGGTCAGCGTTCACAAAACAGACCGAAGTTGTCCTCAAGCTTCGGTTTCGCGTTTGTTGCACGCACGTGATTGCTGCGGTCGCGTCGTCCGTAGTCGTATTTTACCCGTTTGGCGCGATATAGCTTATTACTTAATGATATTTTAATTCCTAACTTATTTAGAACTATTTGCTATTTTGATTCATCACATGAGGCTACAGTATACACACATAAGTGTACATGTACTAAAGCATACACAGTGTTGTTTTTCATACACAAATATAATTGAGATGCTGTTTGAAAACTTGGTTGTTCCTTCAACGAGTTTGTTTATTAAGATGTTGGGCCAATCTGTATTGTAAAATTGTGTACAGTACATGTACATGTTTTTTTAGAAATATTATAATAGATAACTAATTATATACCAAATATAGATATATTTGGAATTCCCTGTTTGACTGGCTCCATAAAATGATGCGAGGAGAAAAGCAGCTACCTTGCTGAACTGATAATTTGTCATGTGACATAATTATTCCTCCACCTTATTGAGGTACATGTATATGTACATTTATGAACTGCATGTCTCTTGGTTTGTCTTCAAAAGTAGTTCAAAGGGTGGTGAGGTCAGGTGACAGTCACTGAAATTATGCCACAATCAATATAACGAGTCACTTGATAGTGAAGCAGAAGATGATTCTTCCGTACTAAAGTACATTCTTCATCAAAATGAAGGAACATAAAGATCTGCATGTGTATTCGCTTTAAGATGACATGAACAACACGAGGTTTTTTTTTTTTTTAATTGTATGGTAGGTATTATGAATGTGTGTCTAGATATATTATTAAGTTTTTATTTTATCTTTGTCACCCCCCCCCCTCCTCGCCCACTCCCTCAGTGTTGACAATGACCTATCAATAGTTGAATTGACCCTTTTTCTGGGGGGGGGGGGGGGGTCGGTGACACCATAAGGGTTAGAGAGAAACACTATGGCCCGAATTCACAACGGAGGTCTGAGGACAGACCCGGTTTAATCAGACCAAGGTTTATATAAACCTTGGTCTGAGCTCAAACCTGGTTTATTTTCAAACCCATTCCACAAAGAAAGGTTTATATAAACCTTGGTCTGTAATTCCCAAACCTCGGACCAAGGTTTGTAAAACTAGTCTCAGCCATAGGGTTTCTAACATAATTTTTATGGGCTAGGGTTTAAATGTTAAGAATTGAAAAAACTGTTAAACTAAGCATTCTTAGTACGATCCGGACATCTTAATGAGCAATCTTGAAAAGATGATGGTTAGAACATCTCTGAAATAAACTTTTTAATTGCATTTTCATGAATTAATCGAACCAAACTGGCGCGCCGATGCAGAAAGTGCCCCACGTACTCACATTTGTGTGGTGCTGGTGAAGCACTCAATCTGACCCAGAACAAATTGACATCGGCACCTGAAAACCTTTGTTAGATTAATACATCTAAGGTTGTCAAGTGCTCTTTTAAATTAACTGTAAGAGTCTTATTGTTTTTGGGGCTACAAATTCTTATCAATAAAATCACCTAATAATAATAATAATAATGATTTAATATGAATTAAGTTTTTATTGTGATTAATATATTAATTCATTTTATTGCAATTGTTAATTACTATAGATCTATATAGTTATTTTGTTAAAATGGTCAATCAATTATTATTTTAACTAGTTCCTCGTGTGTTTCCCCAACTGGCTATTTTTTTCACATCAAAATTGTAACTGGTAAATGATTTGTTTCCATATAATATTAATTATAAAAAAATCCTCTATGGCCATCTTTTCTTTCTCTCTCCCTCCCTGTCTCTTTCTCTGTCCCCGTCCCTCCTCTCTCTTTCTACCCATTTTTGTTCCCTCTCCCTCCCTCTCTCTCTCTATTAATTCTTTTTCTTTCTCCCCTCTCTTTCTATCCCTCCCTGTCTCTTTCTCTGTCCCCGTCCCTCCTCTCTCTTTCTACCCATTTTTGTTCTCTCTCTCTCCTTTTCTCTCTCTATTAATTCTTTTTCTTTCTCCCCTCTCTCTCTATTCATCTTTCTCTCTCTCTCTTTCTCTCTCTCCCTCCCTTTCTCTCTCTAATAATGTTTTTCTTTGTCCCCTCTCTCTCTCTATTCAACTTTCTCTCTCTCTCTTCTTCTTCTTTTTTGCAATGAAACACATAATGCAAAACCATGCAAACTGCAAACACACACATCTGCACCCCCCCAAAAAAAGGGAGAAAGAGAGAGAGATAATCTGACACATATCTATTTCAGTTATCTTTGTAAATATATGAAAGCAAGAATATTGTATTTGGATGTTCATGTTTTACATAAATAATTGAGCATACATCACGATAGTAATCTACCGTTTGTTCAAACAATGCAGTTCACATTTGTAAATTTTGTAGCATGCTTATATGAAATATAGCCCACTAGAGGTTAAGAGAGGCTCTGGAAGGCCAATTAAAAGTCTCACTGTAGCACTATTAGCAGAAAGAAAATCAGAAATACAACAAAATGGGTGACAGTACAGTACAGTAAATAATATTTGTTTGAATACTCTCCCCTAGCTGACAACCAAATAATTTATTTTGACCCACCCCTCAACTCAGCAGTGTATACAATGCTAATTATAGTTAAATCGGGTGCATTTAATCTACAGAGAACACGTAATTACAAATACCGTCAGAGTGACAACAAATACTTATCAACTAAACAGAACATCAAAAATATTCATAAATAATCAACAGTTCAACACCCAGGTTCTTGATGTAATGCTGCATAACTACAAAGTATTGTGGGAACACCAGGGAGGAGCCGTATTTTGAAATACATTTTGAGGTAATTCCAGTTGCAATTGAGTTAAATCTGTATTTTATAACTTATTACCGTATACATTGAAAATTGTTGTGGAATCCTTAATTAAATAATGTATAGCTCACTAAATAGATAGATAGTGGTAGTTATTTTACTTGACAGCTAAGAAAGCAATAAATGCTTGTTAGTAAGCTCCAGTGTTAGCTGTTTTAGGCTATACTTGGCCAAACCAATGCTATATTTGAACAACATGAATTTCCCCAATATGGGCAACAGGAAAGCATAAAAATAATTAAGAAGTGTCGACCTTCTCTCTTAGATTGATGAGGCATGGAACGTCCTCATCCTTGCATTTAATAAATATGCGCTCAATCACACATCTCCCTTTTTTGTGTGTGAAGTGTTAAAGCCCCACTGTACTACTTGTAGCTACTTGCTCCCTCTATATAGACAACTTCCCCAATCTGTGCCTGTTAATCCCCCATGATCCTCTTTTTCTTATGTTAATTGAGAACTGAATTGATGAGATAGCCTCCCGTCAGTGACCTCGCTGGGTTGTCTAATCCTCTTTGGCTGAACTAGTACAGATGGCCTTTAAAGCACATCTGTGGTCGACCCTCTGAATGAAGAAATGGCTTCTGATGAGGCAGAGAAGGCATGGATACCTGCAAAATCGAATGGACAAAATAAACAATATCATAAACAATATTCTTAATTTCAACTTGTTCATTTTTTTTCTTGGAGGGGGTGGGGGGGGGGGGGGTAATACTATAGAAAAGGATACAATGTATTGTACACATAATCAGGAATAATTCAATCCTGTGTCACTAATACAAAAACTATGAGGTTCCTCTTGACAACAAACTAATCAAGTTGCATCCAGATATCAAAAACATTAATAATGATTTGTGAACTGAAATTTAAAAGCACATGAGCTCGTTTGAATTAATTACTTAATGCGAGTTGTTACTATATTACCAAATGAACATTCCTAACATGTCACATGTTGGCCAAATACAAAAAAGGAAACAAGATTGATTAAGAAAAAGAATAAACAAATGTTTTCATATAAAGAAATAATCTACCTACCCTATAGTCTATCTCCAAGAATCAACTGTTATTCATATGCCCTAGCATCAAGCTGTCAATTCAGTGCACACTCAGAAAAGATCCTGGCATCGTGGCTGCTACCAGTCCAGGCCACCTTGCAACGATACTAGTTATTTCCCCAGCATAATCACAGACAACCTGTCAATATGAAATAACATGTTGGCATTCATTAGTTATGAAAACTCACTCATTTCACACTTCAGATAGGGCGTGAAATTTCACTTGTTATTTATGGTAATTAATGCAAATGCAGTTGAATATGTGATAATTGCTTTTCAATATCTATTTATACAACACAAATTGGAAGAAAATGCTAATTACCCTATATTTATTGACTGATGAAGTATTTCTTCATTTTTAACTCATGTTTTCATTGTTTATCTTGTAACAATGTAAACAAAAATAATCACACTTTTAACAAAACATTTCGAGCCTAAAACAACAAATGCTTTGTGTGTGGGGGGGGGGGGGAAGGGGGTACCCACTCTCTCATCTTTTTATGGTAAATGAACCTGTTTGTTTTTCTATAGTTTAAAATATATAGTAGTAATTGCCATTGATCAATTTACATGCTTCTCTTTGTTGTTTTTTCTTTCATTGATCAATGGCAAAAACAGTGGCCCAAGTGCCATGGCCATCAAAAAAATATCAGAAATCTAGAGGTCATATCTGCATTACCAATAGAAGGATGGAACAAGTTTTGATTTGTCAAATTTCCCTTTCGTTAAAAAGATATTAACGAGTGTTAGGATTTTTAAGTTTAACTATCCATTGGATATTCTTAACTGTGTACAAAGGCAGTGAAATGAGTACCTGTACGCGAATATTACTTTAATATCCATTTGGCCACTAGAAATCTTGCATTGGTCACCAATGAAATAGCATGGATGTACAACACACAAGACTGGAGAGTGTATATATCTAATGTGAAAATTTTGCAAGGTACAAAAAAAAGGTCTAAAGGGAAAGCCGTGCTGGATCCAGTCATGATGTATTCATTTATTCTCACCTGAACATCGATGGAGTACCTGTTCTTCCTATTGAAGTAGTACCTGGCTCTTGCCCCACCAGGGCTCCTGATGTAAACATGTGTCCCATCAACAGCAACTCCTGGAAATCTGCAGTACTGGAAAAACTGCTTCTGATTAGTAGTCACTTTTTGCCTTGTTGTAACTTGTAGGAAACTTCATGACTTGTCCCTTTCTTCTGACAACAGCTTCGGAAACATCCCTCACTACTCTCCATTCGGCAAACAGATGAATGTGACACGGCAAGCCGCCTCCTCACCGTGCATCCTTTAGATCGAATTACCTTTAATTAAAAAAAAAAAAAAACAAGCATTCAAATAAATCATTTTTTTGCTGGTTTATGCTATTAAATATTTTTGCATCCCCAACTGTCACTGTCACTTAAAAACAAAAATTATCCTGATTTCTAGATGTGGTGTGAATCAATTTAACATAAAAGACAAAATTGTCTATGCCTTTTCTAATCTCCTTCACGGCTTCACCTTTTGTGAAATTTAAGCAACAAATCACAAACTTGTTTCCAACACATAATCTGAATAACTTCCTCATGTATTAAAGCCAAATAACAGTATTGGGAAATGCCCCACACACAAATTATGAAAATTAATGCTTTCATCACCTACCATGTAAAAGAATAAATATCATAACTAATCTTCAATGTATGGAATATGACAGAAAATGCTTAGAAATTGAATAAATTTATGTAAACGCACATGTGCATGGCTTTAGGGGCTTGCACGGTCGTAGGCAGACCAGCGGAGCCGGGCAAACGAACAGTGAATTTAGGCGGTCAACATGAATTGAAATATTTCTGGATTTTAATAACGACACTAGGGTTGGATTTTACAACAGAAGCCCTTTTTTATAGCTATGTTAACAATATTCATCAAGTAGTTTGGCCATGTTTTCGCCAACTTTCCGAATACAGAATTTGAATTCAAAGTACCTCAATCTAAAACAAAAGGCTCATCATCCAGCGGGTTTTCCCAATCTCAGAGGCCTCTGCCCGGTTGTGCTGCTATATATTGCTCCAGCTCCTCCTCCAGGTACACCAGCTCATTATGCTGAATCAGCTGCATTTCTACCATCTTTACTGGAGTGAAGATAAAATGAAACAAATGTTTAAACAATGTTTTTAAAATAAAGAAATGTTACTTGTGCTTGTGACTTTGTGGGTGATCCTGGCTCTGGGGACTAAGCCAGTTAATTAAGACAATTAGAACCAGATCTAAAATTAATAAAAGCTTTGCTTGTCATGACTCATAAACAGAAATAACCGTCTGATATGGGTCATTTCTTTAATAAAAATAATAAAACTGACATTTGTTGACATTCTATAATCGGAGGTCTAGAGTGGAGCCAGACGTAGTCTCAGTGAACAACCGGCAATATAGAGAGACTGAAGCTTTTGGTCTATGCTTGTCAGTGTGATTCATTTTGGGGAACATTGGCATTGCTGATGCCACTTCAATTTCTATTTATTTAGGTACCAGTGTCCAAGTCAAGTGATGGACATCGATCATTGCCAGGCCTAGGCTAGAGCCTGGTATTATTATCATTATCATGAATTTGTAATAACTAGTGTAGGTCTAGGCCTAGTCTAATTGGCATGTGTCATGTCATTGCTGACAACAAGAAAAAATTAAACATGACAGTCATACTCAGATATCTACTGTAGGCCCGGCCCGGCTAGGCCCAACTCCAGCCCAGGGTCAGAGGGTGCGAGCTCCGCCGCCGCCTTGGGCGTTGGACTCGAGCTCCCTCAGACTCAGTCCCTGAACTCTGGAATTGAGAGGCCGTCGGATATGAAAACACCGAACATTTCATGGAAAATGGAAAGTTATAAAGCATATCAAATAGTGAAATGTCAACAACGTGAAGAGTATGAATTCGACTACATGTACTGGTTTTATACTTACGATTTTAAGGAAAGGATCGAGAGATTGAGAGATTTCAATTGCACTAAAATCGGGCTGACCAGATACTATCGCAGATTGTTTTGGCGATGAATTATTTGGATAAAATCAATCGAGCATAAATTATCTCCACCCAGTGCTGCATCCTGATTGGTCGATAGCTCTCAAACCAGGTTTGAGAAATTACAAACCTCCTATCTGAGCAGTCTGTAAATTTCGGGTCTGATGACGTACATAAACCTGGTCTGAAGACAAACCTTGCTTTGTGAAATGTAATTTCAGACTAAGGTCTGAACTCAAACCTGAAACGCGTCATATGACGTACATAAACCTTGGTCTGAGGACAAACCGGCTTTGTGAAATGCATTTCAGACCAAGGTCTGAACTCAAACCTGAAACGCGTCATATGACGTACATAAACCTTGGTCTGAGCTCAAACCTTGCTTTGTGAATTCGGGCCTATAAGTTCATTTCCTGTTTATAAAGTGCGCCCTCTATTGAGAAATTTTAGTGGTTTTGTGGCCCTTTGGACGCCATATTCGATTTCGTGGTTTCCTGAACCACTGATTAACGTTCTAACTTATCCTAATGGATTCTATGACCCCGAAAACCATAGCATAGACACCCCAAATTATGTCTCTCGGATTGATAATAAATGACGTGTGGCCATTTTGAACGCCATATTGGATTTTTTTTTTTTAGACCATCACAAACCATTCTTACTTGTCTCAATAGATTCTCTGACCCCCGAAACAATGGAATAGACACCAAAATTAAGGGGATAATAAGTAATGTATGGCCATTTATCGGTATCGGCGGCCATCTTGGACGCCATCTTGAAGATAACAACTTTCTGAAGCTTCGATTTTGATATACTTTTAGTATGTTATTCCTGAGGTCAAATACTACTAGAAACCGTTGAAAAACCTTTTGTTGCAATTTGTTTGGGATCAAACCATATTTTGACCTGACTAATATAATATAGGGATGTAACTGAAAAAATCCAACAATGTGTTACTTTTGTATTGTAATAAATGCACTATTAATCATGCATAGGACTTTTGTATTTGTTTGCCTACCTGAACAGAGGGTGCCAGAACAAGAGGCATTTTGATGCTTTCTGACAACCAGTCAACAGTCTTGCCACCCATCCCTGTTGCTGCACCGTCTGGTTTTACAGCATCCCATTTCAATGGCAGCATCATCAATCTCCCGAATCATCGAACCACTAAATCAAGGTACAATCTCTCATGAATCTTGACGTAATTTAGACAGATCAAGGGGAGAGGGGGTCACGCTCCCTCTCCTCCTTTTGGTATTTCGCACATTGATACTGGCCGCGGTGCCCTTCCGTACATGTATTCATATCTTGTTGTGCCGATATTATAGTCATCGTAATGCCTAAATTACATTTGCCCCGGGCGCCGTACAATATATTGGTCTACGATTTTTCGTACGATTTGAAGGCATCTTAGGAGTCTACGGGCTACGATGTTTGTGTTAACATTATTTACGAGCATCGTGCCATTTCTTCTATTGACCCTCGGGGGCAGGCTGGCTGAAATCCGTTGATAGGCTGCTCGGAGATTGGACAGAAATCGTGCAGTAGCCGTGCAGTCTCCGCACTGAATTCGTGCGGTACACGTACAGCTTCCTTGCATAGGTTGCTCGGAGAAGGCGCGATGACCGGGCAGCCGCCGTGTCGTTTTGAGCGTTTTTTTTGCCCCCATGTTCACCGAAAAATCGTGCGTTTTTCTGCGCGATTAGCATGAGGCCTCCGCACGATGGCCGTGCGGGGATTGTGCAATGCCACCTACGACATGTGTACTAGCTACAGGCTTCCGATTTTTCAAATTTGTATTACTTCTTACGAAACAAAATTGTAGAAGCCGCCGAACCTGTGAATTCGTACGGAAATCTGACGGCCGCATCCTGCCTCCGCGGAGGTAGCATGTACAATGCAATCCCATGTACTTTATTTCTTTTGTTGGAAATGGAAATAAACGAAATAAAAATGAAATTAAATGAAATAAAAAGGGGATACGGGCAGGATACGGGCTCCGTAGACTAGTCGCAGGCCAAATGTAATCTAGTTATAAGTTAGCCCCGACTTGTTATGTTTAAAAACTAAATTCCCAGCTGGCCTCGAAGTACATGCACAATAGTTCAATCAAAAGCCTCTAAAATTTACTCTGGCTCACGTGACCGCGTAACACACCAATATTTCCAACCATAACGAGGTCAATAACCCCAGCTCATGCCCAGTTTTTGGTGAGGTCTGGGTGAAATACATAGTCTGTACTTTCGGTCACCGATAAAGCGTTACCGTCAAAATTTCATGTAAATGTTTAAAGTTACATGAACTTACAAATTAGTTACACCTTTACAACTTATCGGGAGGTTTTGTAATACCCGTCGTCAGTTCAACATCTTCACTTCGCGTTGTGACCTTTTGTGTGCGTTCTCAGTTTGTCATCGGTGAAAAACTTGGATTTTCTCGGGATTTCAATAAATAAATGTAGTTACAATCGGCAGAAGCTCCCGCGATTTAAACATAACACAAATAATTTATACGGCTTACATACCGGTAATTCGAAGGGAGGGGAGGGGGGGGGGGAACTGAATTCAGACAAGGATTAAGAGGCGAGAATGGTAGAACGAATCATCCTCTTTCTCTAATAATTTAATAAAACGTCAAAGTTTTCGCGCTTCGCGCAGGAGGGGGGGGGGGGGATAAATTAAGACAAGAATTAAGAGTCGAGAACGGTAGAACGAATCGTCTTCTTTCTCTAATAATTTAATGAAACGTTAACAAGTTTCCGTGCTTCGCGCGGGAGGCCTGGGGAAACTGAATTCAGAAAAGGATTAAAAGTCGAGAACCGTACAACGAATCGTCTTCTTTCTCTAATAATCTAAACAAAACTTCAAAGCTTCCGAGATTCGCGCGGGAGGGGAGAATTCAGACAAAATTGAGAAACGAGAAAGGTACAACGAATCGTTTTCTTTTTCTAATAATTTAATGAATCGTCAAAGCTTCCGCGCTTCGTGCGTGAGGGAGGAAACTCGAGGAAACTCCCTAAACCCACTCACCCCTAATGAGCGCGCGTGCTCCCTTACGCCCCCCCCCCTAAATTAAAATCCTAGCTACGCGCTTGACATTAACAATAACATTGTTCACATCCTGAGCTTTCATATTATTTTAGATCACTGACTGTGATATACAAGTCTTTATTCAACACATAACATAAGTCCGTGATCCAGCCCCAAATAGGCCTTCTGATAATAATTGAAATGATGTGATCGACGCACACCATGAAAACGGTGCAAGGCGATTTTTGCACACTTTCCACTTTGACCTTAGTGCCACTTAGGTTAGATTCGAGCCCCTTTGAGTGAATTTGTGCCCTCTCAGAAAAGTGGCCTTGACCCAAATTGCATGGAATTCGAGGCCTGTATCGTTTTAGCCTTTTTTTAAAAGAATGTTTTCCTTTATTCTTTCTAAAAAGGTCTAAACTAGCTTTGCGGAGCTAACATGTGTGATTTAATATTCTGCCAATGTAAAACTTCCAGAAACATCCTAAATATGCTCTAAAATGATGCAATAAGGTACCAGAATAACGTGTATTGATGACGCCCCGCCGCTTGGTGACTATAATGTTTTCGAGTCTTGCACATCTTTTAAAACATTTTTTTTTCAAAAGTCGGACCTACTGTTACAATGTCACGTAACAGTTTGTCTTTACATGTCAGCCCGAAAAATCTTTAAGTTTGTGATTTGTGTACAAACCTTATGGAAGTATCATTTTTCCTAAAAAAGAGATTAAACATTGGTTATTTGGTCTTGTTTATAGTTACGCTTTTTGTGTTGGGAGTCAAGATAGTTAAATTATAGTTAGAAATGAAAGGGAAAAAAAGAAACTTAAAAAACAAAGAAATACATGAGATTTTAATTCAGTTTTAACAATGTTAAGAAGTGTTTATGGGTTATTGTGAGAGCACTATATTTGGAGTCATCCGCTAAAATAATAAATGATAAGATTTCAGAAGAGTTTTTGAGATCATTAATGTATGAAATAAAAAGAAGCAGACCAAATAAAGAACCTACAAAGTGACTATAGCTTAAGAAAACAGAAAGCAAAATGAGAGAAGGGAGCACGACGTCTCCCAGAGATAACAAAAATGAATTCCGGGAGGTGTATGAAACGGAGTTCATATAATTATTCAAAGTGATTATAGTTAAGGAAAAACAATAAGAGAAGGGAGCACGACGTTTCATTCACCTTTTAGGACTTAAATTTGGCGCTGTTCAAAATTTCATGAAATGTTATGAAATTGTATTTTGTGTATAATTATGTATCATATATGCGGAAGAGGGAATTTGAATCGCTTAGTGTTCTCCATTGTAATTGCTTTAAACATCTGAACTTGTAAGCTATTATTCTTTATATTTTATTGTATTTTCATACCTGGATTACATTTGCCCCTGGCGCCGTCCGATAAATTAGTCTACGATTTCTCGTGCAATTTTGGGGACATCGTAGGAGGCTGCGGGCTACGATGCTTGTGTTTTCATATCTACTAGCATCGTGCCATTTCTTTTATTGGCCCTTTCGGGCAGGCCGGGTCAAATCCGTACAGAGGCTGCTCGGAGATTTTACGGAAAACGTACAATTTCAATGCAGTAGCCGTGCAGTCTCCGCGCGGAAATCGTACGGAGCCCATGCAGCTTCAGTGCAAAAGTTGCGCGGAGAAGGTGCGGTGACCGTGCAGCCGCCGTGCCGTTTTGAAGCGTTTTCGGCCTCCATGTTCACCGAAAAATCGTGCGTTTGCTGCACGATTAGCGCGATCGAGTCCTCCGCGCGATGTTTGTGCAATGACACCTACGACATGTCTACGGACTATGGGCTTACGATTTTTCAAATTTGTATAACTTTCTCCGAAACAAAATCGCAGAGGCCGCACGGAAAAGGGGATACGGGCAGGATACGGGCTCCGTAGACTAATCGCAGGCCAAGTGTAATCCAGGCATAAGGGTCAAATCAACCTCCATATACACAGACGGCTTCAGTCAGTATGTATATGTTTATATATAATTCCTTGTTCCTGTACACAAATAACATAAATACGAAGACTTGGGGTATAGCCTATGCATGGTGTAGACAATTATACCGTGCGTCCCCCAAAAAAACTATACACTTTTGAAATGCTGCCGAATAAGAAATATATAACCATGGGGGTAAAGGTCTTATATGTATGGAAAGCTCATAAACTCAACTTTCATAAGACACCAACAAGTCCGAACATATATCATGCTTGGGTGAGCACTGCTCACTTTTGTATTAAGGGTAAGAAAATGGGTTGCGCAGGAATTAGCCTTCCAATTTGTGAGAGGTAAATCCTTTTGAGCTTACGGAATTGAGGACGTTATGACCAATTTATGATAAATTGTGATGAGTTTGGGTTTGCTGAGTGAAGTTTGTGGTTTATGGGATTAACATTTTATGCATAAGTCAACATGAATTGCATTTGTTATTACCGTGTAGCAATGCAACTTTCCATGATTGGTAGACTCAATGGTTTGTTCATGGGAGTCAGGACGGGGTGATGGTACATGGTGCAGGGGAGGGGAAATGTAGGGTAGGACTTTGTTGGGTGTAGATCGGATAAGGGTCAAGAGAACATGTATGCCCCTTCCCTCTCTTTCTCTATCTCTCTCTCTCTCTCCGCCTGGGTGTGCGTGTGCATATCTTGACAATTCATTAGACAATCATCATTCAGTTATCAATCACTTAATCAACAATGTATCAGTCAATCGGTCAATCAATTAATCAACCAAGCATTCAATCACCATTCAGTATTTCAATCAATTTAACCATTCAATAAATCAATCATAATTAATCAATAACTCAGTCAACCACTCAATCTATCAACCAACCAACCAGTCATTTTAGCACTTGAGCTTTCGCACAAGGACAGCAGTGGCACTGTTACTGCGAAGGTATTCTGTTACCATAAAATAACGCTGCTGTGGTGAAAACTGAGGTCTCTCCATGGTAGACTCAGTGGTGTGTTCACCCAAGCATAAATTATTATCGGACTTTTTTGTGTCATATGAAAGTTGATTTTATGAGCTGTCCATACATATCAAACATGTGGAGGTGTCGCTCTATAAGTTTTTGTTACTCTGTTCACGAAAATATCTCAATTAGTAATGACATCATTGAATCTCTTTTCTTAGAAATTCAAGTGCCAGGTGGTAAAAATGTAATAGTAGGTGTTGTTCACAGACCTCCGAGTTCTAGTGGAAACGATTTTATAATATATTTGTCCGACTTGCTTCGAAGTACAAGATTCAATAATGGGGACTATTTTTGATGGGGGACTTCAACATAAATATACTCAAATGTGCCACTAAATATGAGCTCTTCGAAACTTTTTTTTTTACCTGCCTCCCTCTTGTCGCTTGTTCCCAAGCCCACATGCGTAGCAAATCTATCTGCCACGTTAATATACAATATTTTCTCCACTGTTACTCCTTATCTTGATTCATACATCATTATTTCAGATACAGCCGATCACTATCCCATTATGACATACTACACTGTATCCCAGTCACTAAAATAATCATGGTCCCTGCCCTCTACGACGTAAAGTTGCCAATGCAAATTTAACTCGTACAAGTCCACTCCAAAATAAATTCCTCTCAATAGAAGCAGAACAATCAGACAAACAAATCAAACAAAGTTTGAGCAAAATCTTGGTCCAGCTAACCAGAGTTCTATATTTTGTACTCCGACATAATTATACACATGAAATTATAGACATTGTTTCAAACCTAGACAACGAGAAAAGTTCTGGCTACGATGACATTATTAATGCTATCCTTAAAACCATTATTACATTTGTAGTAGATCCCCTGGTTGATATAATTAATCTGTCTTTGTTACATGGGCAAATTCCCAACTCTATGAAAATCGCATAAGTTATTCCTTTATTTACACAAGGGTACAAACTAAATGTAAACAACTATCGACAGATTTCCTTGTTATCTTCTTTCTCTAAGATCTTGGAGAAAATTATATATATTAGAAAAATTGCCTTCCTCAAAGATTATAATGTTTTCTCCAATTTTCAATTTGGTTTTAGGGGAAAGCATAGTACCATTCATGCTTTATTATCTTTTGTGGAGAAAGTAGCTCATGCTATTGACAGATCATCTCATACAGTTGGTATTTTCCTGGACTTCTCCAAGGCCTTTGACACAATAAACCACGATATATTTGTTTATACAATTTCCCATTACGGTGTACGTGGAAAGGCATTGGAGGGGTTCAGGAACTATCTTTCTCACAGAAAGCAATATTTTTTTTTAACGATTGTTCATCAGATTTATGTAATATCAGTTGTGGCGTTCCACAAGGAAGCCTCCTATGTCCACTTTTATTTATATTACATATAAATAACTCTGTGGTTTACTCTGCGTATATGTATGCTCGACTAATTCAATAAATGGATGAAACAAATATTACTACCAATAATTCTTGTACTAAAATAAAATGTAACAAATATATAATGTACAATAAAATGTACAAATATGAAATAGGGTATCTTGTACGCTGCAATGATCGACATGGCGATCGAGGCTAGCAGGCCCAGATCCAGGGGGGCCGAGCGGGCCTTGCCCCCCCCCCCCCCCGCAACAAAAAGAAAGAGAGAGATGAGGAAAAAAAGGGAAGACCAGAGAAAGGGAAAGAAAGAAGAGGAATAAGAAAAGAAAAGGGGGAAAGGAGATCGGTGGGGGGGGGGGGGGCGAAAGGGCTTTGCCTCCCAGTTGTTACCTCCCCCCCCCAAACATAAACAAATAAGAGAGAAGAAAGAAAAGAGAAAGAAAAAGAGGAAAGAGGAGAGCTAAAAGGGAAAAAAAAGAGGAAAAAAGAAAAGAAAAGGGTGAAAAGAAGGGGAGAGCAGTTGCGATTAATCCCGCCAACAACGTGTGGATCGGGGGCCGAAAGGCCCTTGCTTTCCTCTTGCAAACCTGAAACAGAGAGAAGGAATGGAAAGGAATGGAAAGGAAAAAAAAAACAGGAGAGAAAGTGAACGAAAACAAGAGACAGAAGAAAGGTAGGGGAGATCACTTGCGATTTTTCCCGCCAACAAGGAGTAGATCGGGGGGGGGGGGGCACTGGCGTACGAATGGGGAGAGGGAGCTTGGGAAGGGGGGGGGGGGAAGTGACAGATGACCCCCCCCCAACAACAAATATATATATATATATATATATATATATATTAAATCCAAACGTGGTTTATTTCTTATTTGATACCGGTGATTTACAAATGTTACTGAAATGACATAATTTTTCCCCAATGTTTAGTAAATTATACTTATTTATGCGTTTGTCGGAAAATGGCAAATATTGTGTTAAAAATGTGTTCATCTGACGGTAATTTCATGTCTAAAACCCATTCGTGACCTGCCAGCGTCAGAAATAAGGTGTAACATATGCTCGTTTGATCGAAATTATTTTACAAAACCCCTGAGCTACTGCGGACTCCGCCCCTTGGGCCCCGCACCAATGCGTGTCCTGCCACAATCACAAATCAGGTATCAAAATATGCTCATCTGACCGTAATAAATGCCTAAATACCCCCTGAGCTTCTGGGGGCTCCACCCCTCAACCCTTGCAGGGGCGTCTGTAATAAAATGCATATTTCAACTTTAGCTGATCATTAATTGATTAAATAATGCGATTAAAAATGAATGAGACACCCATATGGCTTGCCATATTCCACTTCCAGTAATTCAAAAAGTCATGCATAACTTTACGAACATGCATCTTTATGAAACACTATAGGCAAGGCCATCAACAGTCTTACTCTCACTCTGTCTCACTCGACTCATTGTCACCCAGGAAGCTCGGCCAGGCTAGGCCAGTAGCTAGGCCAATGCATGCCCATGGCCGCGGCGTAGCCGTAGATAGTATCGCATGTCATTACAGAGTCTATACTAGCTGCAATCACAACAGCTGAAAAGTTATACTTATAATCATCCCAAAGTATACTTACATTCTCACTTTGTATCATCGATAATTTGCGGTTCGCTGAGCGCTGGCTAGCCTCGATCGCCTCGTCGTCGAACCTTGCTGGCCTCGATCGTCCTCGTCGATATCGTCGCGACGCCTTGTCAGCTAGCTAAGCGCAAGCGATACTTATTCTTTACAAATCATACATACTACTGTGACGTCATGACTAGTCTTAGTAACAAGCGCTTGCAATTTTAAAAATATTGATTAAACACTCACGTCACGTTTTGGTAGACGTGATCATTTGTGTTTTACCGGCGTAGAAAACAACGAATAAATTGTAGGCCCTACACTTCGTAAAATATAGTCACCTATTTTACGAAAGGGCGCAAAACGTTCACGTGAACGTGAAACGTGATAAGTGACTGTTTGTTGCAAGCCAGTTGAAAATATGTGTGAGAGGAGAAATTATATACCTCACTTAAGGAATCCAGCCATCTGATTGGTCGAAATTGCATTCATAAACTTTAACTATTCCTGTAAAATTCCCGGTAAAATTCCAAACCCATGTAATAGTTCCAAAAAATAGTTCTAAAATCCTAGTAACCATGGTTACTGGGAAAATAGTTCAGTCTTGGTAAAATACCCATAGGTTTACATGTTAAAAAATGGTTTGACCGATCGAGGATACCGTACGTGTGCGAAGAATTGGTCGGTATTTTCATACAAGACAAGACAAAAATGGCTAAAGGAACTCTTTCAAGATTTCAACTTATGAAATGCAAGACTCGCCGACAGCAACAACAACAAAAAGGGTACGTGAAATTATCCATAAACATGTTCGTTTAGTTGCTGAAAATGGAGTACCAGCATAGACGTAGACGAAAATAGATCTAGTCGTCAGGGTGTCTGATCGCGCACCCGATGTTGTGTGCTAAGTTCTTTCCATAGAGTTTGCACGCAATGCAGTCTACGTGCATTGCGCGACCATGCAAAAAAAGTCAAGTTTTTTTTTCAATTCGAGATTCAAACCTTTATCTGTTGTGATCCTGAAGGTGATACTCAATAAGTGAGGTGTCATATGAAAGCGCAGGTTCTTCTCCATATTACCCACAGGGCCGGCCCACCCCAAAATTGTAAAAATATCTTGCTTAGACCAGAATCTAGATATAGTCTACTCTCAAAGATACACTCGTAAAAAACAACCGTGCAGATAAACTAGAGAAAGGCCAAGGTGGTGTCATTAGTTGACTCTTTTGTTTTCGGCATATAAAAGTATTAATGACTGCTTTAATATTCGAGAAATAGTTGTTTTTATACGCTCTCGGGAAGGTTACAATTGGGTTATTGCCCTCGGCACGCCTCGGGAAATAGCACAATTCTAACCTTCCCTTGAGCGTATAAAAACAACTATTTCTCTCAAAGCAGTCATTAATACTATACTATTACATGGATGTTTTTTTTAAATATTAATAGCAAAACATTAGTTTTGCCATCATACCCTAAACTATTTCTCAGTTTTAAATTAATAACTTCAGTTTCGTGACTAGGTAAAAAGAATGGACCATTTGAAATTGTGCCCCTTAGAAAAGAATGGAAATAGTAAATTGGATTCGGAAATGTTTAGCGCAAAATTAGGACCTATGTTCACGAAATATGAATTGAACAGATTGGTTTATATTTGTAAAAGTGTGTTCAACGTACTCTTTATGTCGGACTTGAATATATTGAAATTGATGGGAATAATAATTTTGTTTTGCTATTCTCAGTATAACAGTCAGCTTATTCCGATAATGAGTATGTTGACTTTTAATCCTTTCGTTTGCTTTGGTATAGCCACAATCAGAGTGCAAAACCATTTGCACTTGGGTCCAAAAATAAAGTATGCAATAGAGCAGTTTCATCAACCCCAAATTGTTCATCCATACCCTAGGGTTAATACCCTGCAATATCCTGGAGGAAACTATCTTGGTTATCATTTTATGAACAGCAACACAACAGGGGTGGTAGGTGGTACGGACACTACACAAGGCTACTGAAATGGAATTTTCAAGCATTATTTATCTTAACACTTAAATATTTTGCACTTTTTGGGGTAATTTCTTGGCCATTTGTGAAAAATGAAACAATTCACACTCACTTCAGTCCATAAATTAGACGCAGTATACACATCAGAGGTAACACAAGGTCAAATCTGATAAATGACATTTTTTCAAAACCTGAAACTTTTTTAAAAAGCCAACCAAACATTGGTAAATGAGACAAATTACAAACTTTAGTCCCATCCGTATACAAATAAAACCAAATCAAATTGCTAGGAAGGCTCGTTTCATATCATAAGTTGTCGTCCAAAATAACTTATGTACAAAATCCTATAGGATGTTACGGACACTACCGGTACGTTTAGTGTACATGCTATTCTTTGATGCAATATATAATTAATCCATTTGCTTTTTTTCTATCATCATATGTTGTGCTGCATATCTTGAGGCCAACAGAGAGTATCTTTTCAAATCCTCATTACCAAGTCTCTTGGATAGGACTTAACCCTAAGAAGGCCGGGGACCATTATGCCCCCCTCCCCCCCCCCCCCCTCTGCGATTTTTCTGATTGATCGGGAACGCATACGGATGGCGCCCCGTCACTCGCTGTCTTTTTTCTTTCGAGTCTTGCGCATCTTTTAAAACAATTTTTTTTTTTAATGGGGGTACAGTTACAAAGTCACATGACCTTTTGTCTTTGCATGTCAGCTCAAAATCGATTTTCGTGATTTGTGTACAAAACATATGGAAATGTCATTTTTTCCTAAAAAGAGATACAACATTGGTTATTGGGTCTTGTTTAAAGTTTTGGTGTTTGTTTTGGGAGTCAAAATAAAAAAATAAAAAGAATGAAATAAAATACAAAAGTTGAAATTATCAAAACAAGAGATAACATAAGGAATAACCTAGCTCTTCCAAAATTGTTATCGTATTATTGTTTCAAATGGTCTAACGAATACATGTAGTGAAAAAGAATACTTAAATATAAAGAATATATGATTTATGGGTAAACAGGTGAATTTTATGACCTTATTTGCATAAATTACCATAAATATGCAAAAATTTAAATTAACCATAGTATTCTATACACTTCTTTTGACATGCGTGCACATTTTTGCGGCGATCGGTCGTTTCACGGCCGAGATCTAAGGGGGGGGGGGGGGGGAGAAAAATGCCCCCCCCCCCGGCCATACCAAGACCTCAAAAAGCCCGGCCTTTTTAGGGTTAAAGGGAAGTCCACCCTTTAGAAGCAGAAAATTCTGACAAGTAGAAAACATTAGTCAGTGTTCTATGTATCTCCAGGGGTGGCCGAATTGGAGTGTTTTTTCTTCTTCTCCATCTTCTATGCTCACTTTTAAACATTGAAAGAAGCATAACTATTCAGACAATTAAGGAAGAAGAAAGAAGACATTAAAAAAATGACATAACGAAGGAAAGCGTGAGGAAAGATTAAAAGAAGGAAGAAGAGAATAAAAAGGATAACAACTTAAGAAAAGAAAAAGATAAGAATTAGAAATAAGGAAAAGGAAGAACAATACAATACAAAAAAAGGAAGAAGAGAGAAAAAAAAAGAGGATAAAACAGTACATCATGTAGCATAATCAAGGTGAGCCTATTAGACATAAACATGAAAACCCTAGATTTTTGAAAATACGAAAAGACGATGTACATCATTATTTTGAGAAGTAACTCTGAAAAGATAAATGTATCTCATAGGACCCTACAAGATTTGCTCAGTGAGGCCGAAAAACAATATGTTTGGAAAAGAAAGTTCCCATGGTGTCCTTGTATATTACAGTTTTGTATGTGGTGCAGGATTCAATGTGCGTTTGGAGAAGATTGCACTGCATGCATTGTCCTTGTATCGTACATGACATGTGCTGCAGGATATATTCAGTATACTTAGAACCCATTTTTAGGAACTCGTCAAAATAGCGTTGACAAATTTGGGGTTATAAAAAGACCACAGTCTGTGCTTTATGAAGAGTATTTCGACCAACTAAGTGGTGTACTTGTAAAACCTTAAAACAGGAACAAAGCATTACCAAAAAAAAGTGATAATTACTATATGCAAAATTATGGTGTAATCAATAATCATTTCTGATACGTTTATTCAATAATCCTCAGATGTTCGGTGATCGTTGTTGGTGGTGGCAATTAAACCAGTATTCATACAATCCTAAGATATATATATAAATGTCGGTAAACAAGTCAAAGGCGACCTCAGTCTATTTTTTTCTCTCTCTCTCCATCAAACAGTGAGCTTAATTTATCGAGAGAAATTGCGAGCAAAAACGTAGACGATGAGATTTATATGTAAATCCCCTCAAAGGGGGTGTCCTCCAAAGAAGGTATTTTTCCATACCGGTAGTCCTCAGGACACACTAGTCATACACGTACTGGTGTGTGCCCTAGGATCATATGTTGAATTCAATACTTAAGTACAAAATTTAAGCTTTTTACTTAGTATTTGGCTTAGATAAAATACTTAGCTATTTCTGATACTCAATTCAAACTTTTGGCTACCGGTAAGTATTTTACCCTATATTTAAAGGTATTACAAAGTTTTGGGAAATTTTGAAAAATGGGTGGATAGTGATTCTTTGCAATTTTGATATATTTGGATGCCCCTCTGGATGTATTAAAAACACCAGAAGTTTAAGCTCCTAAAACACTTCTGCTTTCGAGAAAAATTGAATATCAAGATTAACCGGTGCTCCCGGTAAATTTTGATACATTTCAAATAGCTCCTTCGGCCGTATAATGGTAGCTGCGCCCATGGAAATCTCAGAGTGTGTAGATGTGGTATATAACTTCCGAAC
This sequence comes from Strongylocentrotus droebachiensis, assembly GCA_035222895.1. Classification (NCBI taxonomy): domain Eukaryota; kingdom Metazoa; phylum Echinodermata; class Echinoidea; order Camarodonta; family Strongylocentrotidae; genus Strongylocentrotus; species Strongylocentrotus droebachiensis. Next base: position 59,110 of record JAVYIG010009059.1, read on the forward strand.
GAGAATAGCTAATCGGTCGATTTTAGTCAATAAACATTGTTTTATAGCTTAATTAATATCTTGACCTTGAGAGGGAGCTATTCAACATAAAATGTTGATTTCGACCGCGACAACAATCACTGAATATTGTAGGATCGTATATGCTTCCAATATGTTCATTTGAACCAAATTCATGACCCCATACCAAAACTTTGTATTACCTTTAAGTCAACTCCCTACCAGAAGCCTTGATTGGCAGACATATGGCAGTATATTTCCGTGTTTACACAGTGATCCGCATCGAGGGTTGAAGCCGGGTTGAAGCCGCGAGGGGATTGAAGCCGGGTTGAAGCCTGCAGTTTTATGTGTGTAAACGAGATCCCAGTGAGGATTGAAGCCGGGTTGAAGCCGCCCCTTGAATCCACCAGAATTGCAGGTCTCAACTCACCTCGCGGCTTCAACCCTGCAATTTTATACTGTGTAAACGGGATCTGATCCGCCCGAGGGTTGAAGCCATGTGGGCCGACGTGAGCAGCCAATGAAAATAGTAGTACTGACAATGACAATGACAATGACAATTTATTCTCATGTCACCCACATTGGGGTATTGGAGAAGTTTACAATCAGTTTGAATTTGTCAATTAAACACTGTGAAATATACAATACAATACAAATAGAATTAATATTAATCCATACAAAATAACACTATCGACAATAGTGAGAAAAATTATGATGATAATGATAATAACAATATTGATGATGATAATAATAATAATAATCAAAAACAAAACGATAATATTAATTAAAACGATAATTAATGACGAAATTAATGGAAGCAATTGAAAAAGAAATTTACTGGCACCAGTAAATTGATATCTGAATTAATGAATTACTGAAAATATTCTTGATATCAATTTAATAAATTGATATAAGACAAAAAAGAGAAACATAAAGTTAATATTGAACTCATAACATGTTTTTGCACATACTTAAATTAATGAAAACGAAGCATTATTTTTCGACAGAATTTTACTAAGTTTAAACGTGTTTGTACATTATTGGAGTTAAAAAGCTGACCCATTTTTAGTGTATTTGGTCTTTCAATAAAATATTTATCGATGAACAATTTTCTTTCAGAACGAAAGGTAGGGCATACAAACAAGTAATGAAACTCATCCCCAAGTGATTGCAAATTGCACAGCGTACATAGCCTCATTTCCCTTGGAGTATTTGAATATCTACCAGCTACAATCGGCAGGTAATGGTTGCCACAGCGAAAACGACTTAATATTGTCCGATCTCTTTTAATGAGATCGATTAAGTATCTTTCTAAACATAAAGAATGTTTGAAGATTCGATAGTTAACACAATGCGAATTATCGTACATACAAGCAGACCAATACTGAGCATGAGAATCTCTCAATCGACGTTCCACAGTTTGTTTGACCCACTCATAGCTAGTATTTTCACCAATTTCCCATAAATTAGACATCCCCATATTGTCCAGAGTCAGCTTGATTTTTTTTAACCAAGGTGCCTGATATATATTCTTCTCAAAGAGTAATTTTAAGATAATATAAACCTTACCAGAAAATTTATCCTGTCCACTATGTACAATCCTACACCAGAAGTTTATCATTCTGCTTTCGATATATTTCTCAAGTTTAAGCCTCCCCAATTCACCAAGTACCATACAATTTGCAGTTGTTTTGTTGACAGAAAGGGCTTGCTTACAAAATTTCATGTGGAAAATTTCAAGATCATGTAGCACTTCAAATCCCCATATCTCACTTCCATAGAGCAGAATAGGTAACACAAGTTGATCAAATAATTCCAAGAGGATATCAATAGGTAAGTGCAGTTGATAAGTTTTAGATAATAGACTATACATTGCTCGTCTAGCTTGATTAAGTTGCTTAATTTGTGCTTTACGAAATTTGTTGTTGTAGTTAAAAGTAGTTCCAAGATAGACGTATTCATCAACAACTTCTACAATATCATGATCAGAATAGAATATGCGCGCATAACTTTCCTTTAAGCGCAACCTTAAAAGTATAAATAGGCCGCGCGTATATGTTACTGGACCCCCAGCTGACGCTGACGTAGGTCAAATTCCCCGAATTGTGACGTCATTGTGATCCGTCTCGAGGGTTGAAGCCGCCTTTTTTTTCTGCTGTGTAAACACGATCACATTTGCGCGCTTTAGAGGCTTCAAACCCCTCACGGCTTCAACCCGGCTTCAATCCTCGAGGCGGATCACTATGTAAACACGGTAATTATAACCTGCGCACAATTATATCAGCGCGCATTTACTGCAACGCATCAATTGCGCAAATACTTTGATTGGCCGTGTGACGTCACAATGCTTATCAGTAAGTATTTTACTTAGATGTTGTCTTACGTAATTATAAGTCTAAAACGCGATTTGAATACGAGATAAGTAAATTACTTAACTTAGCCATTTACTTGGTAAATTTTTCACTTATGCGTATTGAATTTTGAATACCGGCCCTGGTGTTTATGTGTGTGTGGACATAAAATACAATGTAGTGACATTTTGTAGGTAGGCAATTAAATGATTAAAATGTTGTATTTTCTCATGCATCATACATATTTGATGTCATAGACAGCTTTTACAATGTTAACATTTATTTTAGAACACTGTTATCCAGAAAAAGAGGTACAGTTTGGCTTGCAGGCCTTGATATTACTCCTTCTGTAGTGTCCGTAACACAGATCTGTAGTGTCCGTAACACTGGCTCCTACTCTTTTCTACCCTCGATATTGAAACTAAAACACAATGATGCATTTAATTTGATACTTTATTACATCTAACTAATATTATTGAAATAAAATATTGATTTTAAATTACTCGTAAGTCAATTTTTTTAAAATCTTTTAAATTAAATTCATGGAAAATAGCTTATTTGTTTGCGAAATATCATATCCAGGAGAAAACCTTCAAGGAAAAGAGAATTTTTGTTATTCATTGAGAAGAGCAACTGTATCAAATGAAATTTGAATGACAATTTAGTAGTATTTTATCATCAAGTTGTATTTTTAGACCATCACACACTTGTGTAAGTTGTGTTACGGACACTACATACGTTACGGACACTACATATGCCATTCATTAAATTGCAAAAAAAAAAAAACTGTTATGCTTAGCTGAATATTATTATACCACAGCTAGTCCCCAGAAGTAGTTACACAAAGCAAAGTATATAAAAAAAAATGGAAATATTTTCACATAGCAGGAATTACACCGTTACGGACACTACAGGAAATTCCGGACAAAATTTATGATCGGAATGTGGGCATATATTTTTGTAACGCTTGTATCTTTGTTTGATATTTAGTTTCTGATGATAGGACAACATGCTACTCAGAAAATATAACCAATTACCAATTGATATAATGCTAAAATATATGAATTATAGAGGCAAAATTATACACAAAGCTGTTTTTCAAAAAAGCGTTACGCTTGTCTCTCTTCACAGAAGTAACCACTGTATCGCAATTCTTGGGTCAATTCTCAAGCCGTAAAAAAATACTGAGTGGAGATAAAAAGGACTATCAGATGGCATGAAAAGATATGGCATATCTTGTGTAATTCCACAGTAGCACCTTATGAAAACAGACACATTTTTTAAGTGCAAATGCGTAACAGCCAAAAAGTGGTATTTTTGGCCCTCTATTACCACTCTCACACAGCCAACACAAAAGAAATTAAAAAAAAAGTTGCTGCCTGATGAAGAACTCATATGGTCCAACATTTCAGGCCACAAGACATTTGATTAGATGACTTTGTGTTTCCAGGAGAGATGCGTAACACTGTACGTAGAATAGTTGCACCCTGATTGTGGCTAATTATATTCATAGAATAATCTGTTTTTTCCTTCTATTTATGGACCTTACATTGCCTTAGTTTCGGACTGGCTATTTCTGAAGGGCATAGTACTGTCATGCATGCCGTTTCTTCCCAGATTCATGCCTCCCTCCAGACAACCAGTACTAGAGGTTCGTTTCGTCGAGAAGCCACATGACATAAAATGGGTAAACAGACATTTTTTTTTTGGTGTGTTTTTGTGTTTTGTTTGTTTGTTTGTTGTTGTTGTTGTTGTTGTTGTTGTTTTTTTTTTTTTTTTTTGGGGGGGGGGCATATTTAAGCCTGACCATTGCAAGAAGGCTTCATTTATCCTGGTGTCGATGGTGAGGATATGTGGCTTTTCCATTACAAATTTCTTTATATATATTTAAAAACTCCTATTCTGTTCTGCTTGTTTCTCTCACTTAATGCCATTTTGGACAAAACCTTTTCTTCCGATTTTCCTGACAGATAAAGCCCATTTTAACTGATCTAAATGAATTGGCTGACCTATACAACCACGGCTTATTCCTTGATACGATTCCAGAGCGTACTTTAGTTGAAAAAACATTAATACGAGAGTATTTGTATATTACAAGTTGACATATGATTCATTCTATTTGACAATTTTCAGATAACTTTATCAGAATTCTTTTTTCTACACATGATTTTTAGACAGATATCCACGTAGTAAATACCACCGGTCCCCAACCTGTGAAGGACGGTGACGATGATATTGTGTTCCGGCGGAGAACACTAAAAGTTTCTTGCCAGGTGGGTAGGAACAGTCCCAAATCACATGTGCAAGTAAGTGTACTTTTGTTCTCGGAATTCCTATACTTAGTTCAAATGAATTGAAACAAAGGCAAAGTGGAAACAAGAACAGTTCAAATTTGAGTTTAACATTCCGTGCATTTGAGTTGTAGTGGACTATATGATGTTTTTTTTCCTTCACATTCCTGTACATGATTGTAAATATACAGTTGGCTTTTATGTGTTTTTTTAGTACCCCCCCCCCTCAACAAAAAAAACTAAAAAATAATAATAATATAAGTAAAAAGTATAAAGGCAATCACGTAACGTAACACGTACATGCATATCATTATAGCAAGCGAACGGTTGACAAATTCAAATGACGTTTTGACTGAAATTCACTGAAAATGAATTTCACGTTGGTTTACTTTGACAAAATTACATGCGAAATTATGGAATCGATTGGACTAAGTTTGAAAATACAGACCATTTTGTTATCATTATTTCAGTTTCATCAGTACTCACTACATTTGTGTTTTGGCACACATTTCATATAATAATGAATGCAAATTAATTATATGATGTGGCAATCTCCTCAGGCTATTCAGCACAGCGATATGATGATACGAAAAAATGTGAACGTGTACTTTGTGCTCGATCTAACCGAGGAGAGTGATGAGGTATTAGTGACACTTGAACTGACTCAGGTCTCTACACAGACGATCAAATTCAACACGCGTTTCCAAGGTAAAACATTTCATGGGGATGCTTAGTTGTTCCCTGAGTATCAATATTTCATAGGTTATCACAAAGGACCTATTGCGGCATCATTACATCATATTGGAAATGTGCACGGTACAACTCGACCTGTCGTACATAAACGTACCACAGAAATTAAATGATCGCATTGTACTAAGTACAAGTTGAGGTTAAGCGACTTTACCTTCAACACTTGATTTAATAATACAGTGTGTGTTAAACAAAAGTTTAAACCTAGAAAATTGCTAATTATTTTAAAATCTTCTATGAACAGTAAACAATTATATATCTTATGAAAGAATGTTTTATCCCAAATCATTTGGTATCATTTTTGTGTGGTTTGTGTTCACGCTTGGATGAACAGGAGGCATTGTTTGCGAGAGTGCAAAAATCGACTTGCGCCAAGTTGCTTATGTGATGTTTGAATAAGATGTATAATAATTTACTGTCATAGATGTTTTACAAAATAATTAGCAATTAACTAGGCGTAAACTTTTGTTTGACTCACACGGTATACATGTAGGCCTATATTAATTTACTTTTGTTTTGTATTATCATTACTAATGTTTAACTCTAAGCATAAAAAGGCCAAAACTAACTTGTATATTTCATTATACCATACAGTGAAGACAAAATTAATATATATACGAAATTAAAATAGATTACGTGTAGATGAAATAAACTATGGACGAAATGTGTTTGGACCAAATGATTGTATGAAACGACTGGACCATTTGTATAGTGGAGAAAAAATGTTTATAGACTATTACAAGGAAGATAGATGAACTGGGTATTGGATCAAGTGGCTTGTGATCGAATGTCAATTGTTTCTTTACGTCATATGTGTAAACAAAATGTGACCGTGTAGATGACCATTGTTAATATACTAAAGCTTGAAATGGAGCCACAGGAAACGTGTAGGAAATATGGGGAGGCTTTATCCACTAGACGAACAATATAAACAAAAACAGATTCTTGTGCTTACAAAATTGGTAACCGGTGAATTTTATGTACACGACAGGGTACGAAGCAACTACAGAACAGTATGCTCCTTCACCATCCATCGATGAAATGTGAGTAGAACCGCTGTTAAAAAAATTCTCCATAAAAATACAGAAAAGTGCCTGCAGCAGAGTCTCGAGAACTCCTGTAATTTTACAGAACTTTGTTATCACAATTCACAAGTCATCAGTTTTTTAACAGCAAATATGGAGGTGATAAATACAAATTTTCTGTTTTTTATATATATATTTTTCCAGAACTCTAGAGAACTCCAGTTTTTTTTACACCATATTTGTAACCATAATTTAAAGCTGATCTGTTTAATAACATACAATCTGTAAGTGATTATAACATTTCATTTTTGTAAAAAAAAAAGACAGAAAAGTGTCTGATTCAGGGTTTACAGGAATCCTTTAGCTTTGCCACATTTTTCTTTTCACAATTTACAATTCATCTGTTTTTTAGCCGCAAATCTGCATATGATAAATGAAATTTATTCTTAAAAAAACAGAAAGATAACTTGCCGAACTACAAGGAACTCCTGTAATTTTGCAGCAGATCTACTATCAAAATTTACAGCTCATCTTTTTAATAACAAGCCATCTGTGATACATGAAATTTATCTTTAAAATAAAGACAGGGGAGTGCCTGAATCAAGGTTTACAGGAGTGCTTTAATTTGACTACATATTTCTCTTCAAAATCTACAGTCCATCTGTTTTGAAACAGAAAATCGGCATGTAAACAAAAAATGAATAAAAAATAAACAAAAATAAAAAATAGAAAAATTATAACGGAATGAAAAAATAATAAAAAGGGCAGGGTGCTTGCAGAAGTCTCGAGAAATTCTGTAATTTTATAGCATGATTCATAATTTACAGCCAATCTGTTTTATAACATTTGTGTGTAATAAATGAAATTTCTCATGAAATTATTTAAATTATATCCTATAGAAATCCTACAAACATGTTCATGAAAAATCTGTAAGACCTTAATGCTAGAGTGTGTATGTACAAGTTACCATCAAAACACACACTAAAAAAATAAATCTTGTGACTGCTGCAGGCACCTGCTTTAATTTTACAGATACACAAGTCAGTCAAACAAACAACTGCAACATTTTGTAGTTTTTCAAGGGTTTATTTATCATTACCAATTACAAACATGTAAATACTGATCTGCAAGGAGCTTAATCAACAGTAAAACAATAAAAGCAAACTTCAGTAAGTAGCAAATATATCAAATGTAACAAAAACTATATGGCCTAACAAACAACTGCAACATTTTGTAGTTTTAAAAGGGTTCATTTATCATTACCAATTACAAACATGTAAATACTGATCTGCAAGGAGCTTAATCAACAAGAAAACAATAAAAGCAAACTTCAGTGAGTAACAAAGATATAAAATGTAACAAAAAACTATATAGCCTACGGGGTGCCCCCCCCCCCCCATGATATGAAATCGTAAAGAGTCATGTTTAACCGAGGTATATCATTTATTGCTAATTCATGATCGACATGCCACCACTTCTGGCGCAGGTGAAATTTTATTTCCTCTCTCTCTCAAAAAAAAAAGGGCCTCCTGTATAGACAAGCATGACATTCATGCTATAAACCTGATAAAATTTATACCAAATAAAAGAGGAAGATACTCTTTTAGGACATACCACAGTCTTTGAAGAATAACATACATTAGAGATTATATAGATTTTTGAAAGTGGACTTTTTTTTTCTGACTCACCCTGTATAGATGCCTAAAGAAAAGGGCACCTGCATTCTTCATTCCTTTACAAAGATTATTTTGGCTCAAACCAATAATGAAAACCTTTAAAATCTGGAGGCATAGAACCTACTGCAACACATGACTTGTATGTGATTGGCATATTTAAACACATACAAAACATAATTTAACACATTTCTAAAAAAATAAATGATTGGCATGATCAGATATCATATTGCAAATAGTGTGAAGTGCAGAAAAATACAAATCACAGTCCAAGGATCATAACATGTCGCTCTTCTGGTTGGGTAGAAGAGAAGCCTTCCAATCAACCATCTAAACCAAATTCTAACGGGATCCCTAAGACCACTTTGAGGTGCTCTTTCAGATGTGCTATAACAATGCTAAAACTGTGCCGGGGGGGGGGGGGGGGGTCTATTTCAAACATGTCCATTGTAACATAGAAAATGTAAACAAAATGCAGACTAAATCTAACCTGATGATATTTTGATGCAATTCTGCTCGATTTGAGGGTCACACACTCAATGGTCGGAATTCACAAAGGAAGTTTAAGTTTAGACCATGGTTTATGCAGATTTTGTGTATGATTAGCTGACAAAGATCCAGTATAAATGCACGCTTTTGGCAAAGTACTAGAAATTCATGATTTTTGCCATGGTTTAAAGCTATGGTTTAAAATCATAGCAACAAGCATGAATTGAGCGCCCTTTGCCATACAGCGTGCCTTCATATTGGACCTTTCTCAGCATACACGCTAAATTAAGCGCAAATTATACACAAAATCTACATAGACCATGATTTAACCCCCCACAGAGTTTAAAGGAGAATGAAAGTCAGACATTTACATGATTTCAGTGAATGGAGAATACCAATGAGACTTAACAGTAAAAGTTTGAGCAAATTTGGATAATCCTTTTTTGGGTTATGGATTTTTGAAGTTTTAAAAAATCCTTATTATGGACTTCCTTAAGTTGGCAAATCCGCTAGAATTTGTGATGTCATTGTGCTCAACTCTCCATTGGTTATGTACAGAGAGTTTCACAACATTTTATTTTTATAAAATATTAAAAGGGCAATTGTATTGATTCTTTCAGACATACTGCAGAATTGATGTAGCCATGTCATACAAAAACAAAATACACTGGCGGAAATATTATTTTTGATGAAAATTAGAAAAAAGTGAAACTCTCTGTACATAACCAATGGAGAGTTGAGCACAATGACATCACAAATTCTGGCGAAGTTGCCAACTTAAGGAAGTCCATAATAAGGATTTTCTAAAACTTCAAAAATACATAACTCGAAAACGGATTATCCAAATTTGCTCAAACTTTTACTGTTAAGTCTTGTTGTTCTTCTCCATTCACTGAAATCATGTGACTGTCTAACTTTTATTCTCCTTTAAGCCTCCTTTGTGAGTTCGGGCCAAGAATATCAAATTAATATGGCCATCAGTTCTCATGATTGAAGATGGCATAATGTACATTATTTTCCTAAACAGCATACAAATGTCTATTTTTGTTCTCAAAATACCCACTTGCCTCAATGAAAAATATGTACATGTTTCCAATAAAAGATGAAGATGATGTACATAGCATAGCTGCCAACCTTTGAAAACACAAATTAGTACATACTCAGCACCTCAAAAATTTGTATTTTTCAACCGATCCTCTTCTCAACTATTTCAAAATGTAATATTGTTGTATCGCAGTGCGAGTGCGAGTCGCTTGCGATTTGCTAGCAACTGCTTACAAAGTAAATACTTTTTTGCTTTAAATTTGTTCTGTCAACATTATATTAAATTTAATATACATGTATGAATATAAGAACAATGCAGGTCCATGACAATTCATTTCAAGTACATAGCTAAGAGAGAGACATGGGTTGTTCTTATATCCATATAAGTACCTTGGACTACAAACTTTTTACAGATCTGCCAACCTCTGGGAATGAAAATTGTATTCTTTGGTCCCCAAAACTGATGTGCACTGCTCTTGCAGATGAAAAAAAAACAACAACATTGAAACACAGGTATAAACACAGTGGTTTTAACAACATGATTAAAGACATTGGATCACATTGCTATGATTGGGAGAAAACAAATTACTTGAAAGTTGAAGTTACCTGAAATACACATTCATCCAATTACCAATACTTATGTAAGTTTTATGAAATAGAGACATATAGAGATGATTTTTCTATACGATTTAAAAAAAAACACCAAAAAACGAAAAAATCTTACTGGTTGGCAGCTCTGACATAGGTTTTCACACAAAACACAACTGAAATATTAAAAGGGAAACTAGCCATCTAAACTTGCATTGATAATGTACGTTCAAAACTGCCCACCAACGAGCCAAATGTAGCCAAAGTTGTGTGATATTGGAACACACATTGAGAGTTTGTACTGGTTTTGGTCAAGGAACATAGGAAAGAAATTATGTAAACCAACTATACTAAAAACAACCTTCAAAAGAACAAATATATATCAAATGATAGAGGAATACATATATAGGACCTAGTGAGGCTTTCTTCTCTCATGCCTATACAAATTAAAGTAAAATACAAGTAACATAGCAAACTGATCTGATAATCTATTGGCTTGTTTATCAAAAGCTTTTTTACCATCTTTTCTTCATGCATCATATCCTATTTAAAAAAATCTGCCAGTCACTTTTGGTCCATAAGATAAGCAATTTGCAGGTTGAAAGAGTAACATATGATTAATAACTTTCAAAACACTTCTATTTGCAAGCAGTTAAATCAGTTGCTATAGACTAATTCCCCACAGACCATCCATTTAAGATTTCATTCAGCCTGGTCTTTTTTACAGCTCACCAAGTTTTGCCAAAGTGTTATAAAGCAAAAACTACTATGAACATGTTGTGATTTTGATGTCAGTTACTAAAGTTACTAAAGGTATTTTTTTGCTACCCAGGGGTCCCTACAGATGGCCCGCACTGGGACCATCTGCGGGGACCCCTGGGTAGCAAAAAAAATTTCCTCGCAAGTCACCAAAGCCTAATGTGACAGGGCCTTAAGGAAATGTTGCTCTTACCAATGGTATTAATAAGTTGATCTGTGTGCTATCAGAAGTGTGTCAGGCATTGTTCATGGGACACCCTGTATACATAGTTGAAGAAAATCAACATTCAGGTTCGCTTTCAGGAAGGCTGGCGAAAGAATCAGTTCTTCTACTGAAGGGACTGGTAGTGGCTGGACGTCAGGCTCTGGGGATAAAAGCCAGTACATCCCGGTGAATTGGCCACAAGTCTTTAGTTCATTTTGAAGCCAGTTGCGGTCATCATTGGTAATACTCCTCGTAAGAGGGTTATAGTCCTTTGGTGGCGGGTACATCTCATCAACAGATTTAACGGTTGCTGGTCCCTTCTTCTTACGCCACTGGCATTCAACGTCTGTCCTGCTGATGTTGTGGATGCCAAAGATGATGAGGGTTGCTGCGTGGCTGCACTTGTAGTGACCACGCGGACAGTCGCACCTTGACGAGGTAATGCTCTTCTCACCCAGCTGTACCTACAAATTAATTTGAGAAATAAAAAAAGAGAAAACCAATTAGAATATAATAACAAAATAGCACTGAAAATGCCAATTAAAGTCATAAAGTTATTTAAAAAATAATGTTAATTCATTGTGTAATCCATCCATGTAAGTAATTATTATATAGAATTTTTAAACAATAAAATACAGAACATATTCATAATATATGTTTTCACTGAAAACAAAACAAAAATGGGTAAAGCACACTGGAGCTGGCCATCGTGTATGAGGCTGTAATTTGTCTTTAGTTACGTTAGCTCTGATTCTGAATCTGAAGTGAAGGCAACTGGCTTTCGACCTTGACTATTTTCCTTCATTTTTTAAAGGATATGATCATATCGTCGCTGTTTTCACGAAGTGACGGTAGTGAAAAAAAATTGCATTCACTTTGCGTTACGATTTTCCTCGCTACCGTCACTTCGTGAAAACAAGGACGATATGGATGGAGTAAATGATAATCATGTTCAATGAGTTAGTATTCAAACCGAGAAATAAATCACGGAGTTCATGTCACAAACTTTGCAAAGCCTAGTTCAATTTCAAACCCCCGACAGTCGTTGAATTTACTGTGCACAAACACAAATATGCGCGAGTGGGACTACAGACAGTAGTCCCACTCGCGCATATTTGTGTTTGTGCATGTGAAGACATGACATTTTTTCGTGAACTACAAAACTCACCACAACGTTGTAACTTTTGTCTTTCATGCTGGCTCTAACAACTCCACGTAGTTCACCTGGAAAATAATCAAATTTCTCTACATGGTCTGATTTGTAGTGGTTTTCCCCTCGTTGCAGTGATTTCGGCTCGTCTGAAAAAAAAGATGCTAAGGCTGTTATCGAAATGGCGTCCATATTTGCTAATGCAAAGTCAATGCAAAAAGTCGCACGCGCGATGTCGGGCGGTTCAGCCACGCATAGCAACCTTTTGTGTAGAGCCAGTCAAGCGGTCGTCTGGGGGCAGTGACGTCACGGCTTCGGTACTCTGATCTGATCGATCGCCATGCATGCATATATGGGCGCGAACGAAGTGCACGCATGCATGTTACACGCTATCGCTAACGGTAACAAAAAAGTTGGCGGCAAGAAAAAAGAAAAGAAAGAAAAAATAAAATAAAAAACAGAAATCTGAATAAGATATGAAAGCACTATTAAAACTTCCTGTTAGAAAAAAGAAAAAAAGAATAGAAAAGAAGAAAAAGAAGAAGATTAAGAAGATGCAGAAAAATTACGGTACCGGTATAGTTACAGTTTCAGTTCGTGGGAGTTCGTGTTGTTTTTATGGCATAAAAAAAAAAGTTTTCTGAGAGGTCTACATGAACTTTGAAGTATATATATAATTATGCCTAGCCTACTAAAATTTAGGCCTATATAAAGCATAACCTCTGATAAAAGCAGACTAATTTCCGGTAAAAACGAAATCTTCTTTCCCTTTTAAATGTGCCCGAATTCGGCAGCTTGAGTCAATTAACAGAAAGGTTTTGTATTTTTACCGCAAATTATTTTACGTTGTTGAGTTTAAGGCATTAAAAGGCAGTTAAGGTCTTTTTTTTTTAAAATTGAAAAGGGTATTTTGTAGAACATTAAATATCTATAGGGGATCTGAATGTCCTTGAAAAAAAACCCTCATCAACTTCTTTTTTAGATTTCTGTCAAATTGCAGTGAAATTCAGCTATTAATTTTACATAATTGTTTACGGTATTTTCCTCTATAAATTCTGTCTTTTTATTCATTAAACTAAATGAGATTGCTTTGAATAAATCGACACTTTGTAGAATTAAAAGCAAAATCTGCTTAAAAACATAGGCCTACGAATTTCCATAAAGAAAAAAACAATCCTTTTTTTAGAGAGGGAGAGAGATCCGTCCTTTTCACAGCAGAAAATGTCAAGTAACATTAATTATCAGAGTGGTTCTGTATTATTGTTTCCTGTATTTTTTTTATTCATTAAAACATGAGGTTTACTTTGAATAAAAAGACACTCCATTTATTTACATGGGATCTTCTTTTTAGAGATCTGTTAAATTGCAGAAAGTTTCTAGTTTACATTTTTACAGAATGAATCTGTATTTTAATTTCTGTAGATTCTTTCTTTTTATTCATTAAAACATGAGGTTTACTTTGAAAAAAAAAACGCTCTGTAGAATCATAATAAATCTGCATATTGGATCTGAAAGCATACAGAATTCCTATTAAAAAAAAACATCTCCCTTTCTTATAGAAATCTGTCCTGTTAAATTGCAGAAAATTCCAGTTACATCAATTTACAGAATGGTTCTGTATTTTTGTTTTCTGTAATTTCTTTTTTATTATCCGTTAAAAAATGAAGTTTTCTTAATAAAAAAAGAACATTCCGTAGAATTGTAAAAAATCTGTATATGGGATCTGAAATCACGCAAATTGCCTGTAAAAAAACAAAATCTTCATTTTTTCTAGACATTTGTCCTGTTAAATTACAGAAAATTTGCTGTTACAACACTTTAAAGAATGGTTCTGTATTTTTTTCTCTGTAAAATCTACTGTTTTTTTTAACAGTGTAGAAGGAAGTCTAGATTTTTGCACGGAGTCATAGCAAATTCACAAATAGTCAATCTCCGTATCGTTTGCTGAATGAAGTAGACGTTATGGTGTAAATAATTGTCTTCATATAATAATGTTATTTATCAATGACACTCACAAACACACACTATGTAATAATAATACTTACCACTTTTATAGCGGAATTCCTTTCATTAGATACATCAGTGCGCTTGACATATTTAAGATAATTATTATCCTAGCTTTAGCTCGGGCAGCCATTTTTACCGCATGTGTATATAGATTAATGATGTCTTGCAAAAGGACATAAGTGCCACTCGAACACGACACCTTTTTATATACGAAGTGTTTAATGAGGCAAGATGAAAACAGCTAGCTGAAATGAGGCATTATAAATATTTGAGGAAAACAAATCTGTATTAAAAATGAATACAGTAAAACATAATCCCCTCATAAAGGTCAGGTTTTTCTACTTTCTTAAAATCAATGTTACATCTTGGGTAACTAATACAACATACATCCATGAATGTACAGGCTGATGTGTTTTGCCTGAATATCAACTACCTTGTTTCTAAGCTGTGCGGACGAGCTGAGCGTCTGAGTATATGTTTAGGTTGATTTTAGTGGATATAATATTTCGTCATCAAATGCATACTTATTTTACCTAGACAAGAGAACCAAAAAAACACAAAGAAACCGTCTTGCTGCCTGGAAATAAGTTGACAAGTGCTTGAATATTTATTTTCAATATGCAATTCGGGAGAGGGGGGGGGGGGGGGGTGGGTTCGGTGTAAAACTGTAAGAGCTAAAATGCTAGATTTAAAAATACCGAGGTATTGCAGTATCAGTATTTCTCTCGAAATGACGAAATGCTGTTTTAACAACCAGCAGTAATGCAATCTCCAATCTTTTATTTCAAAGTTAATTTAACGCCATCAATTCGACATTTAAGATGTTCATGCATGGGTATATAAAGGGCAGCAAGTGTGATAACTATACGCACTGATATTCAACCTAGTACATGCAAAATTGTTAATAAAAAGCGAAGTCAAATCATGAGCGAATTGTCAGGAAACTGAGACAAAATGGAGGAGGAGAAAGGTGATAACAGAGGTGAAAAAGCAACATTGATATAGACCACATCATCAGATAGACCTGTACGATGTACATGGCGAGGAGAAGAGGCAGATGAAGACTTTCTTCATTACTAGCACCGGCAGCAGCAAGCGAAGTGACGCAGAGTTTGCAAGACATTTGCAGGAAATGCACACTCGTCGGCGATGCTGCATATCTACTGACTCGATACCTCTGGCTCTCTATGGCCCGAATTCACAAAGGAGGTTTGTCGACAAACCTTGGTTTTCGTACGTCATATGACGCGTTTTACGCGTTTTTTACAAACCTGGTTTGTAAAGAACAAAAGGAGGTTTGTCGAAACAAAAGGAGGTTTGAGCTCAAACCTTGCTTTGTGAATTCGGGCCTACAAGTCCATAGTGAGCCGAGCTAGCTAACTGTATATCGCATGTATATAAGCCAAGAGCATTAGGTCAAAACTCATGTGGTTATGACAAATTGAAATTAATTACAAATCATATTCTCACCCCCCCCCCCCCCTCCTCCCCTCCCCCATACAGTATGAGTGCTAACACAAAACCTCATGAATTCGATGACACCCTCAAAGAAGTGGCTCGAAGAATATCTGAAGTGGAAGACATTGATAATCTTGGGAAAGCTTTGGGTTTCATACCAGCTGAAATCGCTCGCTACAAACAGATGAACACACGCAATTATTACATTGACTACAGCGGGACGGAGAGCATGCTTCGCCAGTGGCATGAGGGTCAGAGTAAGGCTGAACCACAAGAGGCGTTGATTCAGGCACTTCGGACAGCCAACCTTCACCCCATTGTTGACGAACTATTTCCTACATCTAACTCCGGTCGGTATAACGCTGTTTGAATGTTTTTTTCTAGTAGTTCTAAACATTTTTTGGTTAAAATTGAGGTACTTATCAATTCAGTTTTTTTAGGAAAAAAGGATAAGGAACTGCACCAAGTATATTAAACCCCCACTGCACTACTTGTACATGCTCCCTCTAAATAGAAAACAATGCCTAAGTGGTGCCAGTTGGTCCCCCATGATCCTCTTTTTCTTATGTTAGTTGAGAGCTGAGTTGATGAGATAACCACCTGTCAGTGACCACGCTGGGCGGTGTTATCCCTCCTAACAAAACTAATGCAGACGGGATTTAAGGATATACTTATGGAAACAAGGCTTCAATTATGACGATTCATATATGAAGAAATTTGCATTTTCTTCATTTTATGTGTGTGTTTGGCAAACCCATAGTTTCAATTTCCGTTTTGTTTGATTATATGATGTTAATTGGTCAAATTGAATCTTAAAAATGTACTCTTGTTTTGGAAAAAGCTAGATTTAGTACTTTGCAATGTGTATTATGTTACACATTGTGTCACATGTTGTTTGTACAACAGATATTTGTTTATTATGAGTTCAATACATATTTTAGTAGTAGAAGTAGTAGTACTAGTTGTAGTAAACAATAAATTATTTCACTCTGTGATTTCAGTATTACATAATACATGTATATAGAAATAAATAAATGTATTGATTTTGTTGTAGGAACTGTGAACATTTCAGGAATAATGCTAAAAAAATACTCACTGCGGCTTTAGTATCGAAAAATGTATCGTTAGTGAAATTAGTTTGTCTCGCTATGTATGGTCGAAAAGGGATCAACAGATCACGACGTTTCGTGTGCCGCTACAACACTTCGCCAGGTGGTAAACTATATTGTAAGCAAGCGTCTTTTATACTCTAGGGGTGGACCGGGGTCGAATGTCTTGCTCTAGTGCGCCTTGGGCATACATTTTTGTCATTGTATTCAGATTACTGTTTCATATTTGTGTGAGGCTATAGCAGTTTCCTAGGAGCCTGCTGCAAGCAAAATGCTTGCAAATGAAGACCAAATTGTGCTCGGTTTAGGAAACTCTTAGTTTTCAGAACTTCCGGAAGTTAACCAGAAAACGGTTAATGTTTCACAACATAATTATGTCATGAATTGCAATAACCCTACATTAACAGCAATAAATACCCATACCAGCAATTGATCAGTTTTAAGTTGCTGTGAAGTCGGTTTCTGCAGTGTGACTAAGATGTAAGTTGCAGAGTGATACGGTTATATTCAAATCCAAACTTTATTTTTCCCATGACGGTTGGCCTTGTTTTCATCATTTGTTTATTTTTCTTTAGAAAGTTTTTGCTTGCTGCAGCAGGTCAATCTTTTGTTTATCCTGACGTATTTTGGTGTTATTCTTGATCTTTATTATTAAAGATGAAATGGATAAAAACGAGGGAAACAACGACCAAATGACATCTCTCAAACACGAGGATGATATTTCGGCACCCCTCGAGATCTTGGCTCGGGGGCCGGAAGCACAGCGAGCGTATGCCGAAGCAGCTAAAACTGGCAAGAAGAAAGTATTCCGAACGCGTCTGATGCTTGTGGGACAAGAACGTGTTGGGAAGACAAGTCTAAAGAAAACTCTTACAAGACAAGGGTAATATCATTGTTATCCCTTTATCTCTTTATAGGTAAAGACCAGTATTGGAAACGCCCCAATTTCAACAAATGAAATGGAAGCTCTTATTACCAATCATGTGAAATAATATGTTTTGACTAATACATGATGATAAATATTTTGCATACTTGTTGATATATTGGTAAATTAGTTTATCTATTGGCATATGAGAGATAAACGCACGTGTCGCGCACGTGTGCATAGTCCCATATACATCTTTATGTGTATAGTGCTTGTAACTTTACGAAGACTGGGCCAAATTTCTTATCATTTTGATGATTCCAGAACCTTGCAGTACACACCAATACTTATATGCTAGATGATCAACCTTTTCTGATCGATTCCACAACGTTTCTTTCACAATGCAATCGCATGACGATAACTGGTCTTTATCTTTAACAACAAAATATACAACTTTATCACCTTTACACTTTCTGTTTGAATACATGAAAATATTCTTATATTTTTTTGATCACATTTATCTCTTATTTTCTCGTTTGTTGCTAATGGAATCATTTCTAATCCGTTAACGTGTACATGTATTATACACTGTGCTCATTTGTAATCATTTTTGAATGTGCAAATTATGTATACAATAATGTTATAACTTTGATTTGTACACCATGTCTACAATGTTTATATTCATGCTGTGATGTCTATATTCATATTACTTCTGATCACTTGAGGGAGAAGTGAGATGACACATCAAAGCATTGTGCACAACAATTATCTGTTGGAATCAGAATCTAATAATTTTAATTTTTGTATTGAAAGGAATTTAATTTATTAAACATCGTTCACATATACAGTAGGCTTGCGGTTGCACTATGTGAGAGAGGGGGAGGATTGGGAATTCCTGAAAAGGACTCTCGGTTTTAAATCTTTCTTTCTTGAGTGTGTGTAGTCCCGAAAAGGACTGTTGGTATAGTCTTGAACAAAACTGTTGTTTATCTTTCTTAGCTTATAGTTAAAAGGAGAACTATAGCGCCAGTTAGACAGGATGGTTGGTAGGAATGGCTCCACTCCACCAGTCCAAGGATTCCCCAATCCTCCCCCACTCTCAGATGGTGCAACCTCAAGCCTACTGTATATCTACATCACCATGCCAGCCGATACTTATAATCAGCATCGTTGGCATATGTATCCACATTTTGTTTTAACAAATAAGGAATACCACATTGAAAACATTTCAAACATTTGACATATATATAATTTCTTTTTTCTAACACTCAGACTTGATAATGGATATCTATGTTAGATTTTATGGGAGAACATCACTGAAAATGTAAAAATTCATTATATATATATTTATCGGATTGTGCTAACTGTACTTGGATGTTTCTGATTTTACACAATTCAGTTTGTTGAACATTTTAAATATGTAAAGATTTTAGTTTTGTGCATCAGAGTATATGTGTATATATCTTTATCAATAATATTATTGTTATTATTATTGCTATCATTATTTGTATTATCAATATTGTATATTTGCTTCAGATTTGACAAAAATGAGGCAATAACGGACGGTGTAGAAACAACTAACGAATGTGAAATTAGCATCGAGGTTGCAAAGGCTGGCGGGAAAATGTGGTCAATTCACAAGGAAGGACATGAAAATGAAGATAAAAAGGGTAAGTAGAACTTGAACAAAGATTTTGCCTTTACTATAAACTAAAACGAAATTCTCTGCACAATTATATTTTTATGTCTGACATTATGAATTGTTTAAACTATTGGTGAAAACACTTTTAAATACAAACTTAAAGCCCATCTGTACTAGTTTGGCCAGGAGGAAAAATACCGCCCTGCGTGGTCACTACCCGGGGGTCTCGGTCAAATTTCAAGACTGTAAGCATGCGTGACTAAGAAAACGCGTTCAAGGGTGACTTTTGAGATTGAACGCGGTCCACAGGGTGCGCATTCATAGGTTCAAAAAACGTCAATTTGGGCCATTTTCAAGAAAAAGTTTACTTTTTTTTTCAAAGTAGTTCAGAATCCTGCTGTACGCGCCAGTATACGCGGTTAGGGTATTTGTCTACCTCTCAGGGCCAGACTGGCAAAAAAGGGGTAATAATTGCCCATTGGCGAGACAACCGGCCGCCGCCTACGGCCGACGTCTATAGCTAGTTATAGTAAAGATGATAGACGTGCGGCGCTCTGTCATCTTTGGTTATAGTGTGGACGACGGCCGCGAGAGGTAACTTATCTAGCGAGAGACGGTAACATAGCGTGGTATAAATATCGCATGCACCCACAGGCCCATATTCTGAAGTCAGGTTAACTAAATCTGAATTTAAAAATACGGGCCGTAGAGTCTTATTATATAATCTATAAGCATGCAACTTAGCTAGCTATAAACGCGCGCATTGTTTGGAATGATCTTAAGATCTTCAGTAGATCAAAATGGATACCCACGATGCCAACCCAGACCTACCTAGTCCCACGCCTATAGCTGGTAAGCAAATAATTACGGTTGGTGAGGGGATGGACAAACTATCACTTCAGAGGTCATCTGGATGTAGCTTTCTTTCCGAAGCGTTTACATACCAGAGACGATTAGCAATAAATGCTATTTTCTGGTCCCATCTATCCTTTCAATGTTAACCATTCACATTTGATTGTTTTATCGATGTACTTTTTGTTTGGATAATAAACTTCAAACTCAACTCAACTCAACTCAAGTCTGCAAAAAAATATTCTTTTCAGCCATGAGTTTTGAAGAAAATTATATTTCAGTCAAGATGTTTCTTTATAGAACAATTCAAGGAGTTACATCACATCATTTCATATTTCTAGCTATTCCTTTATAGGCAGGATTACACATGATGTTGTTCGTTAAAATCATATAATTTAGATTATTCTGAAGTCAATCTGGCATTGGTCAGAGTGAGCTACCGTGCACCCCCCCCCCCTCGTATGATCCAAATTATTGGGTGTCATCTTGTTCATTGGGATCCATCTTCTTAGAAAAAAGATGTTCCCAAGAAAAAAATCATTAAGATGTTGATTTTTTGCCCCTCATTTGAAGATAAGTAAAAATGTCAGTTTTTCGTGTTTTGCACAATATCTTAGGGTTTGCGAAGTATGTGCTTTTTTACCCTGTTTCTCAGTAGATATAAATCTAATCCCAACCAAATTAATACCAAATATTTCTAAATAATACAACAATAGGTAGACAACATTATTTGTATGTGATTTATTGTCTTCAATTATTAATGACGTCATACATTTGCATATAATTGAATATGTACATTTCTGTCTCAAAACCTGTCAAATCACCTGAAAGTTGTATTTTGTTTGCTTTCATCATAAAATCGGTTTTCTAACCCCCTACTTTGGTGTAAGATTATTCATTGATATGTTAGCTCACGCTTCCCGAAGAAGGAAAATCGTATCCCCTTTCCCCTCCCCTCCATATAACGATTATTATATTCTGTATAAATAATGTATATAAGGTAAAAGCTCAATAAGCCGTATTTAAGTTATTGTTGGGGCTAGCCTGTTAACATCAAACTAAATCGAATCAAATTTAAGTTCTCCTGAAAATATACATAACTTTTGCACACTATTGAAATGCAATGTACCTTTTTTCCCATATATGATATCATGAATGGAAATACTCTGTACAACTTTCCTTTGTTATTGTGAAGTAAAACGATACGTAAAATGATCTTCTTTCACTGTCCGTGATATGATTTCCATTCCTATTATGTTTATAAATTCAATACAGTATACTACCACATACAATATTTTTTGTTTATAGTTATAACTATGTATCAGCCTGAATAGGGTGGCTCAGACCAAGCCAGCTTATTCAACAGTTGGTCATCAATCGCACCATATTTTATAACATAGGTTTTGTTTGTATCATTTGTATACGGGGTACAATTTCATGAATTTCAACTGACTTGACACAATGAGCAATAGAAGAAGCATGCAACCTTATTCCTGAATACATTTCACATGTGTACGGTTATCATCGGGATAGCTACCAAGTGTATACCAGAATGTCAATTGTTTGTCAGAGACCTCATCTAATGGCCCACAGAACCTTCAACTTCCCGCCCGCCCAGATCGTCAATTGATAAAAATCATGTTTAAACCTGATTGTATCTTTGATAAAAAGGAAGGCCCGAAATCAATCAAAGTGAAAAGCTCTTGGACAACAGGAAATACGTCAATGTTTAATTTTGGTGTGGTCGCAACATATTATAGATGTTGCGAGAGAGTTGGTGATGAAGACCTAATTTTAAAAATGCGGGGAGTGATTGTCGTTTGCTGCAGAAGCAAGATACCACAAGAGCTGTCGGAAGAAATGTGTGGGTAAACCAAGAACCAGATACTTTATAAAAGGATAGTTTACCCTTATATGCTCCATGCTTTTTCGAACTTACTTTTCAGCTTACTTGCTCTGTACTTAGGTTCAGCAAATGGAGTGTCCTTCAGTTTCATCTTTGTACTTCTCACACTCTGCCTAAAGGAACGGATGAAGCAGGCGACAGATGACAGACACATGTTATACGGCTACTTACAACCCCTCAAACGCCTTCTATCCCAAAACAGCTTCCTCGATTCTGTCCCACCACCTGAACATCATCAGCCAATGCGATAATGCTGCAGGAGACTTCTAACAATGAGACAATTGAATCTTCAAATATCACAGTACCCACATTAGCACGTACCAAAGAAAGTTCATTGACTATTGAGAATGAAGGTCCTCTTCTATCTTGCTATGTCAACCGGAAAGCAAATCCAGATTTTCGTGTGCGGCATTGGAAGCATGACGCTGGATATAAAGCATTCACACAATGTGCCAGAAATTATGTTGCGCGGATGCTTGTCCGGAAAAGTAATGGAGAGACAGGCTAAGAGCTGCCAGGTTGGGGCTGGATTTGTCTCAGTTAAAAGGGAGGTGCCTTCAAATGTGACTACCACAGATTACTATCCTGTAATAAAATATCACATAACAGAATGTGATACAATCCAAGAGTGCCTTAGAGCTGCGGAACAAGCAAGCCGCGAGGTTGGCCAATATTATGTCATAACAACATTTGGCTTTAGGCGTCTGCATGAAGGCATACCCTCTCATTTGGGAGTAATCCAGAAAAGTACAAGAAATACATTGAGTGATTTCAAGTTGGGTGTTAGTGTTAATGTTAGTGTTGTAGAGCAGCCAAGAGCTCTTAAATCGAGTGAAAAATTTGCTGATGAAATTAAGAGCCCGATACCGATATCAAAATCGATAGCTTAACACCAGCTGTGACGTCACACATACTTGATTTCACGACGATTTATAATGGTACATCAAAACTAAAGATATAATGAAAAGTACAGTACAAATTTACACCTATTTCTCTGGTCTTATAAAATACCTCATTTTACACAAAGAATATATGAATTACCTGTTTCACGTATTTTCATTTGATCGTCAGACAATAAATTGGCGTCGTTCGTGCGTTGACTGTGTGCGGGTACAAACACTAACACCGAACT
>JAVYIG010009060.1:0-82340 GCA_035222895.1 Strongylocentrotus droebachiensis
GTTAAATTGAAGGAGTACAAATGTAAACAACTTATCAGTTTTTATTTATTTTGGTGTTCTTTTGTCAGGCGAAGATCTAATCAGACTAACATTGTAAATTATGGGAAAACATTTGAATATTTCCTTTTTAAAGTCCTTTTTCCTGTAATATAAGAATTAATGATACAGATACAGATATCATATTCATAAAGTACAATATGTTTGTTTAGTCCATTTGTAGCTGCAGTAGAATTGAGGAGAAATAGAGCATGAAAAGTTGATATTTTATCCTCTGAATGAGTTGCTTTGCTGGCTTTTCAGTGTGTCAAGCGTCTTCTTCAATGATTATGCAATTCTGAAACTCCATCAGAGAAAAATACCAGGGACAAATTAGCGAAGAACCAGGGAATTTTATTACAGAAATGCTGGAAACTGTGTAATTCCAGTGTACATGTTATACTGTATTCCTGTTAACGACACATATGGAAAGGTACGTCCATGTTCATACAGGGCTGAAACACACATCCACCTTTTGTGCCAGTCAGTTCAAGCTGCCATGTTTGTCAGAAAGGTCACCTTTTTGAAAAGTGACCACTTCAATTCTCAGAGAGAACTCTCTTTCCTCCGTGACAGAAGCATTGAACTATCGGCTGGTCGCAAAGGTCACAGTAGACCTCTCTCCATTATAGACCTTTGTGATCATATAATGCGTAGATCTGTGTCATTTCGCTCTTTGAATAATATACCACCAGTAGTGCCCTACAAAATTGTTCGATACGTGGAGAGAAGCATTAATTGTGGCATGGTTGTTCATTGGCTTTTAGTTAAAAGGTTGTAAGTTCAAATCTATTCGTAGGGTGGTGAAAATGTTCCAGAACAAGGCATTTCATCTACTTTGTTCACTCTTGACACGGGTGTATCGAATAGGTACCTACTGGGGTTTCTTCTATAAAATTTGGTAATAGCGGCTTCCAGAACTAATGACAAAGCACAAAGCCAGTTGCTTTAAAATCAACTGTCTAGTTTTAGGGTGTCAGTTTATGAAAATTGCTTTAAAAAAAGACTCCCTCTTTTGTATATGTTAGTTGAAATTAAGGGTCTTTAATTTAGAGGGTCAGTTTCTATTGGACACATAGTGTAGTGCCCTGACATACAGTGTAGGGTTCATTATTTTGGGAGAATCCATTCTCGACACTGAATTGTGTGTACATTGGTGTTGCAATGATGGTTTTTTATGCTGTCTATGTTAGACTTCCACAGGCCACTAAGTAGTGCGAGTCAATTAGAATTACCAAATCTCTTGCACCGACGGTAACCTGCTAATCAGATGCGCCTAAAATCCTCAAGATCAACAGAACAAACGACGGAGACAGTGAAACGAGATTGCGCATTTGATAGGGATTTAAATCTCGTTCAACTCTCTCCCAGTTACTTCTTCCCCTGAAAGCATTCGGGTGGAAAATCTGATTTATTGCTTGGCTTTTGGATCAGAGATGCAAATGGAATTGACTTTCAATAAGGAAAGCCGACGACAGACGAGTTGAGTAGGAGGAATTCAGCATGAAGAAAGGAGAGCCACCGGCCAAAGTCAATATATCTAAATTCAAGCGGTGTCTCCTTTTGAGCATCATTTTTAGTCAATATTTAGTAGATTGCAGTGACTTCATTGTTGTGATCTCTGTCTGATATCTACCTTTCTATTTTCCTCTCTCTGCATCGTCCTCCCTTTCTCTTTTTCTCATCCTCTTTTTATCATCCTCTTTCTCTCTTCCTCTTTCTCCCTTCCTCTTTCTTCCATTTTTATCTCTTCCTCTATCTGTCTTTCTCTCTTCCACTTTCTCTCTTCCTCTCTTTTCCTCTCTTTTCCTGTCTCTCTTCCTCTCACTCTTTCTTGATCCTTTTGTTGTTATGCATCTGTCTTCTTTTCCTCCTCTTCCATTATGCCTCTCTTGGTATCTCTCTCTCTCTCTGCACTGTATTTCATGATCTTAGCCTTTCTTTCTGTCTCTGTCTCTCTCTCTTACTCTTCCTATCTGTCTCGATTGTGTATGCCCCTGTCTCTCCATCTGTCTTTCTCTGTCTCTCTCTCTCTCTCTGTCTCTCTCTCTCTCTCTCTCTCTCTGTGTCTCTCTTTCTGTCTGTGTGTGTGTGTCTCTCTCTCTCAGTCTCTCTGTCTCGCTCCCACTTGTACTCCCTCTATATCCAATCCTCTTACAATCCACATCTGTACATGCATCCCCCAACTTTTTTACTTGTTGCAATAAATCAGCCAGCCAGACTCCCTCACAGTGCGTGGGGCATGTCAATGCACATTCAAACCGTACACGGTATCACCAAAATCTGTCTGCGTCCACGGCCGGCGCATCCCGCAAATTGAACCCAATCTGCTAAATTGAAATTGCTTTTCCCATCATGTAAATAAATAAGATAGATGCAATCAGTTCCCAGAGATGCCAACCCTCCCGATTTCATCGGGAGGCTCCCGATAATTAACCCCAACTCCCGACCTTACGATTTCCATCCTTATCCTCCCGATTTATTTAAAAAAAAAAAAAAAAAAAAAAAAAAAAAAAATCTTTTTTTTTTTTTTTTTTTTTTGGCGCTTATCAGTATAAATATCTGTGAATTAAATGAGAAATATCGTCTGCTAACTTAAGCATGTAGTAATTCCACTATGTTAAAAGACAAATTAAGAGTAGTGAAAGATTGTTTCAGCATATGGATCACCGTATCCAATGCATGGATATTGACACAGAATCCAAATGGCGGAAAATCAGCAAAAGAAGACCAAGAAATGGTCTCAGAAGTATAAGACCGAATACAGTATCAAGTACCCGTGTATTCGGAAGTCTGAAAGGAATTCATCATGCATTTTGTACAATTTGTATGTTATTTAAAAAAAAAGTGGGAATTATTTAACTAAATACACATGTAAAATGCTCCAAAATAAGGCTCAGATTGCACTAGAGAGCATCTAGAACCCCAGACCTTCCAGGGCCCTAAGGCGGGCCCTGGACCCCGGCCGCATGGGTCGGGCGCTACGCGCTCGAGATGTGCGCTACGCGCACATTATTTGGTGTCGGTTACAAATCCTCCCTATTTCTGTTTTTCAAAAGTTGGCATCTCTGAGTTCCAAAACACATGTGTCATCCATGTTCTACAGGAGATGCTCAGGATGTGTTCCAGGGGGGTGTTTCACAAAGATCCTAAGTTGAACCATTGACCTACTATGGTTGAACTTTAAGTTGAACTTAACAATTATGGAAAGCCGTTAGCATCTATGAAAATATTTTGTAGAAGTTATTTTAAAAGGCTTAAAATTTTGATTCAAATCATCCATATTTTCTATTATCACAGAGATTTCATGTCCTTGATGTGGAATTTATAAAAAAGTCTAACAAAAAAATCAATTTTTGCTTTTGAATATATTTTATTTTAAAGCTACAAATGGCTCTCCATAATTTTAAGTCCAACTTAGAGTTAAGTTCGACTTAGGATCTTTGTGAAGCACCCCCGGGTTGATAAACAATGAAATCTTAGTGAATTCCTTTTATGCAGTTATAAAAATGGATTTTGTCTTTTTTAAAAGAAAAACGCTAATAGTTGGATGCTTTAGAATATGAATATGCAACATACAAAACATAACTCCAAACTATATGGGGACCCAATTAATTTTGAATGGGTCTGTGTGCTAAAGACCAGAGCTATTTTTTTTTTGGGGGGGGGGGGGGGGGCTGGACTTTGGGTAGGCAAATTCGTACAAAAAATACATTTACAAAATTGACTCCAAAAAACACATCAAATAATTAGTCTGAACCTCGTCAGGAGTGAATTTGAAGAAATTTTCATTTTAGGTGATGTACATCCAAAGAAATAAATGAAAACTGACCAGATATTCAGGGCCAAATGGTCTTCATGGATCAGCTTGTTCATAGCTTGTTTGCTCTGAGCCGTTGAATTTTACATTCCAACATTTGCCCTACTCAAAAATGCATGCATGGGATTGACATTTAGTATAATTTTCATGTAAGCTGTATAGTTGCCGCCCTTCGTGCAGTCTGCGGAAAGTTGCGTATTTAATGAGACATGGGTGATTTTAAGCATGTATTTGATCATGCCACTGCCTCATGCATCTTATTCGTAGACATAGAATTTTTCATCATTTTCTCCCCTGCGGACAGTTTCAGCTGTTTAACTAGTAGAGCTCATTCCTGTGCTCATATAACCAGCATTAATAATTCAAAAATGTGCAATCAATACTGACAGCAATGTAAAGGTCAGGCATTAGCCTTTCCCTCGATCGGGCTAGAAGGATCATGCAAATATCTGCTTTATCCTCCTCTATCGACTAAGGAAATCCTGCAAAATGTCTGCCTATCCTTCCATCCCCCAATAAGTGATGCAAGAAAACTTTGAATTCATCCTGCAAAATTGCTTACATGTACATTGCATTTTAGTTTTTACATGTAAGTACTTGTAAGCAAATTCTCTGAAATGCAGTACATGTACAGTGTATCTCTGAAATCATAGTCCGTTTGAGATAGTGATAGTATCCAGTAATAGGGACACTGTTTTTTGTTATTTTAAATTTTTTCATGCTTTGAAACTGTTAATCTAGAGGATATGTGGTACAGTTTCTGAGATTGATGTTACACATTTTAGTCGTACACCAGGTGATTGGCGCACTTTTAAGGGAGAGAGTCGTCAGTTTCCATGTGCAGACGATCATAATTCGCTGACACCGTACTTGGTGGAAATACCACTAATAGGAGTACAAGTCTGCACACAGCAAACCGTAGTCCCATCAAGAAAATAATGCCCAATAGTCTCTTGGTGTCTTTGGTTGAGGGAAATGGAAGATAATGACTTTATGATATGGGGAAATGTGTGGAAAATGCAGAGCATTACATAAGGCCTGTTGGTTCTAAAACTGAGTCTAATCTTGGTGATTGACAACACCTGTTATTGGGTAAACACCCAAATGGTGTCGAATTCCACATGAGAGCCTTCTACTATGCGTCTCTAATATCTCAGTCATACAACGACGAGACACCAGACCGACTACATACTGAAAACATTACCCCAAATGGCCAAACATCAGTCGGTTTGCTGTCAGTCTCGAGTCAGACTGGCCGTGGGACTGAGGCATGAATCTGAATAATTTCAGTAGGTCTGTCTTCATCAGCTTGCCAAATAATCTGCTATTTTCATACTCAGGATATTATCCCTAAGCTCGAAATTGCCTCCTCACCAGACCAATACGCTATCACAAACTAGCTCGGATAGGCGCAAATTAGCCTGCTATTTCCTAAATAGCGAGATATTTTGAAAACAAAACCGATATTGCTCAGGATATTTTCTTGACCAAATATCCCGCTAATTGCAACTGCAGGCTGATGAAGAAGCAACTTAACTGGTGAAGACGCAACTTAACTGGTGAATTTGCGATTGGGATAGTTAAAATAGCTGTTTATTTGGCAAACTCGAGCTGATGAAGACATAGTTGCCCTCTCTGGGCCATTGTGTGCTAGAACTCCTTCTGAATAATGCTCTCTCCATCTGTAGGTGTGCCGTATGGATATGATTTATCATTCATTATAAATATAAGTACATAATTAATTGTCCATATGATGCACCACGCGTTACCCCGGGGTACCGTAGTACCCCGGGGTACCGCGTTGTGTAGCGCCATCTCGCGTCCACTCGAGTACAATGTATGGAGTGCGTGTACATAGTTCCGTGGTATCTCTATGGTGTATACTATGCATGGTGTGCATGCATGCCATAGAGATATATCTCTATGATGCATGCACTGCTCGCGCTATAGCGCTCGCTCACGATCACAAGCGCACTACGGTGGCTATCGCACATTATAGTGCTAGCTAGCTCCGGCGTCACTATGAACCTGCCAAGTTATGTACAGTACCTTCTGGAGCCTGTATTCTCCTCATTCTTGCCAAGACAGAAAATAAAAGATAATACCACTTCATAATGTGATTTTCATTTTTATTATTCAATTGGAAAATTTGTTTATTCACAACACATGAGATTATCATGACTGCTGTACACAGATAGCATCATAACACAAAATAGAACTTTCATTTATAATTATACCACAATAATAATACAGGGTGTATCATAACAGCATGAAATGATATCAATAATAGAATAATTACTCATAACAACAATGAATTTTAGAAATACAGGACTTAAAGGATTTTTTACAAGAACATTGGACACAATTGAAGGTTGAAAAAATCACACAAAAATAATTTCCCACTTTTTGGTAACCCAGGGTACAGCCTTAAAAAAAAATTAAATAATTCAACAAAATGGCCGAATTTTTTTTGGTACCCCAGGGTACCATTTATGTCATCATATTAGGAAATTTGAATTCCACTGGTTGGTAGAAGCAATACAATATAAACATGCACATAATGAGACAAAGTACATACAAAACCAAAATAACTTGAGTTATAAATATATTCATTATTATAATCAATTCCATCTGAAACGTTATCATCAGTAATCGAGCTTAATATTATTAGCAGGGGATATGACGTCAGGACTCAGAGAATTGTATAGAACTGATTGCAAGGTGTCATAGAGAAGCAAATACAACAAGAATTCTAAATGCCTTTCTGTATATACTTTGAATTGACTATTTAAATATGAAGCTGATATTTGCCTACTCTATTGATTAAAAAAGTACAAATATGGTGCAGCTTTTACAAATGACACGCGACTCATTCTTTCTCAACTAAGTGTCAAATGTTTGTGGGTGTTACTGCTCTTACCTCATTAACAATTATACAGGGGTTTCAAACCATCATTCAAAGTCAACACAGGTCTTTTGTATAGAACGTGCATGTTGATGAGTTAATGGTTAGCCTAGCTTCCAGGTGGTATGATATTTTGTTGTTCTCCTTTCAATGAAAATGATTTTAGTTGATCTGGAAGATTTGAGCTCTAGACTTTCTGTTGCTCTCCCTTTATTGTCAAGTACATTGTGCAGGCTTCTGTGAGAGTGATGTGGAATAGTCTCTGTTCCTCAGACTCGGTTTAAATACACCGCAAACGAGAGGAAGTTGAATAGTGGAGTGCCTGAATTGTAGGCTAACAGCAGGTGGACTATATTCCCCTGAGAATATTGTGTTCACTGAACAGCAAAATATGATGAGGATGTAAATACAAAACAAATTCTGTACTGGATAAAGCGTTGAGTACATGGAAAATAAAACAAATAAATATTAATTTGGGTAATGTTCTGTGATACATTGACAAGGGGAGAGAATGGGGAAGGGGATGGAAGGAGAGACAGAGAGGGAAGGAATGATGGAGGGAGAGAGAGAGATAGAGAGGAGTGAGGGAGAGACAGAGTGGGAGAGAGAAGGAGGGAAGGAGAGAAAATAAAGTCATTTTGAGAGAGAGAAAGAGAGAGGTAGAGAGGAGGAGGGAGGGGAAGACAGAGAGAGAGGGAAGGGGGAGGGATAAAGAGAGAAGGGAGGAGGGAAGGAGAGAGAGAGAGAGAGAGAAAGAAGATTGGGGCTGGAGCATAAAAGTGCTTAGTTACATACAGTGTACACTGTAGACGGGACATCAGCTGAAGATGTGAAATCATTAAAAAGGGATTCTAATAAACATTATTTTGCTTTTAGGAACAATACCACCCTACATGTACGTAGCTCCATGTATAACTGGTGTGAAATATGTATTTGATAAACAGAGAAGTGAATTTTAAGCTTATGACTTTGAAGGATTCTTTTAAGAAGATATCATAGCAGTTTAAAGAATTAGCTTATATTCCATCACAAAAATGTTCTTGTTTTCCGGTGCTTGCTTTGCGAATGTTGAGACAAGCATTGATTTCTAGCCTTCATCTTGGCTGGGGCTTGATGGGGCAAGCAAAGTGAAATGAAGCATGCTTGTTTGGTCATCAAATCTCAGCGGATATCTTGTTGAATCATTTTCAAAGATGTGCTAGGTTGTTGTTTCGTGGAATGAAGTGTGCACTTTGGTGTGGGCTCGCTGTCCCGTAAGATGGCTAAATGGACAGACGAGACGGGATGGGATGAGAGGAGATCGGGGCTGGCTGTAAATCATTTATGGTGCCCTAGCTGGCTAGCTGGCTGACTGGCTGCTAGATGGGAAGACTGATCTTTTTTTTGACTGGTTTCTCAGACTGATTTGTCTCCTTGTGCACCCCTACTCATTTTTTCTTTAATCTTCATTTCTCTTTCTTCCTTCCTTTCCTCTTCCTTTCTCTTTCTTCCTTTTCTTGTTCTTTCTCTTTCTTACCTTTCTCTTCCTTCCTTTCCTCTTACTTTCTCTTTCTTCCTTTTCTTGTTCTTTCTCTTTCTTACCTTTCTCTTCCTTCCTTTCCTCTTACTTTCTCTTTCTCTTCCTTCCTTTCCTCTTACTTTCTCTTTCTTTCTCTTTCTTCCTTTTCTTGTTCTTTCTCTTCCCGTTCTCTTCCTTTCTCTTCCTTTCTCTTTCTCTTTTATGTCATCTTCTCTCTTTTTCTTTCCCCCTCTCCCCTCTATTAGTCCCTCTATTGCCCCTCTTTCTTTTCTGTCACCATCTTCGCTCTCACTCTCTGCGTTCTTCCCCTTCTCACCCTCTTTCCCTCTTGCCTTCTTTCTTTCTCTCTTCTCTCTCTACTCTCTTTCTCCTCTTTTCTCCCTGTCTTACCCCTTTTCTGTCTTTCCAACCTCTGTCTTACCCACTTCTCTCTATATCTCTCTCTCCCGTCTTACCCTCTATCCTTTCTTTCCCTCTTTCCTGAGGGAGGATAGATATTGGAAGGGATGGATTTGGAGATGAGAGAATAGGGGAAGAGAGAAGAGGTTGGGGGTAAAGGGGAATTAGGGGAGAGAAAGGATTACATCTACATGTAGGTGGAGAGAGGAAGAAGGAATAGATGAAGAGGGAAAGGAGTTGGAGCTGGAAAAAGGGAGAGGAGGAGGGGAACTTAGAGAAGAAAGAAGAGAGATGGAAGAGGAGAGTCCAATAGAATCCTTAAAGGGATTGGGTATCTTTGCATCAGATTATAAACAAAACCCTGGGTATAGCTCATGCTGCAATAATAATTATAAACCTTTAGGTCAGTCAGGAATCCCATGACTTTTACAAGCCTATCATCTGTCTGATTATCAAGATATTTATGATTGGAATTCGAAATTTCAAAAACTGTTTTCCAAACTGTTTTTTATAACACTAAGGTCTTTTGGGGAAAATGAATATGGTAAAACCGGTCACTCAAACATTTTTACTATTTTGGGGTACTTCATGATCATTTTGAAGCGCAATTTTTTTAGGGCTTCAATATTACACAACATCACAGACACTGATAACACGTACGGCCATGCATCTCAGGTTTGCTAAACTGGAAACCTGGTTAAACAATGCCTTTCCCTTGCCTTGCCAATCCCATGTTCCCTAGTTGTTGGGAATGATTGTGCATGGGAGAAACCACTTTATGTGGCATCTCCAATCAGCTGAAACATGAATTTTCATTGGAATTACAGTTGCTTCCTCACTCTCTGCTTGAGGGTAGCTGGGGTGTGTTCACACTAGTGGTGTAGACACGCATTATGATCTATTGTTTGTAGGGAACATGATCTATCTATGTGCATATTTAGATGCTGGTTCACACTCTTATAAAAAAATTCCATTTTCAGAATACATATACCGGTACATATTCCATTTTTTTTTTTTTAAATAATTTTTTTTAGGCAGAACTGTACATTTCAAATGAACATATTTTGATGCTAATTTTTTTTCCTTCTTAAATATACCCACTACTCATATCAATATCCTCTACAGTGTACATCCTTTATGAGTTACAAAATATATTGTAGGTTAAATTCTTTTTTTATGTGTTAAAAAGGCAGTTTATTGACTCATTCCAAATGGAGGTGTTTCACACTAAATATTCTATCTATCTCTATTGAATTGAACACATGTAGTATTGAAAACTTTTTTTTTTTTTTACTTCTAACTTGTAACACTGATATATGATTTTGTCTTCCTTTGTGTATACTGGCAATTGAAAGTAGAATGTTTCTCTTATATGACTTAAAGATACTGCAGCTTGAATCTGAGCCTCAGCCAAAGACTTATTATCTGATTCTAGACAACAACAAATAAGTCTCCCATAAAATAATAAATTGTGTGTCTTGATTCTCTTTTTGTCTCGACAGTGCAAACAGGTGTCCGATTGCAGCCAAGAAGAAAAAGGCAGAGCCCGAGCTTCCACCACCGGAACCAGAGCCCAACAAAAGGATGAAGAGGTTGTCAAGGAAACGAGGTGCCCCGCCCAGTAGCCAGGAGGAGACGGTGACAGCCGCCCCGACAGAGGAAGGACCTACGAGTGCCAAGGTGCTGGCTTTGAATCCAGACACAGATGATGCAAACTCCATCTCGAGTCAAGATGAGGATGTGCAAGCAAAGTGTAGCCGGAGAGCAATAGTCAACCTCCAGAGGTTGATTGATAACGTCACGGAAGAGATCAGACACGAGAAGGAGCAGGAGGAGGGAGTGGATGTACTGGAAGGTGGAGGGGGCCAGAAGAGCGAAGATGTTGTTGCATCAAAAGAGACAGAGAAGGATGAGGTGGAGGATGCAGAGAAAGTTAGAGAGGAAGAAGAGAGAGAAGGGGATGAGGGTAAGGATGGGGGCGGAGAGCAAGAAGCTGAAGGTATGGAAGTGGATGGGGAAGAACAAGAAGAGGAGCAAGAAGTAGATGCAGCAGTGGAAGAAGAGAGCGGAGTGACAGAAGAGCAGGGTGCTGAAAAGGAAGAGACACAGGAGGAGGAGGAATGGACAGGTGGACCAGATAAGATGGATTCCATTGAAGATACGGAGGAAAGTGTTGTGGAAGAGGAAGAAGAAGAGGAGGAGGAGGAGAAGGAAGACTCCTCCGTTACGGACGCAGAGACGTGTGCTCCTCCTAAGCTCCACAAGGAGCTTGCATTCCTGAACCAAGATATGCCAGTCTTGGAGACGGCTCCCGATCTTGTGGGAAACAACTCTGTGGCATGTGAAGACAGTACCAACGGGTCCGGGGAAGGGATAAACAGAGGTCACCAGCAGGGGGAGGGGGAGCGAGAGGTCACGCATGAAGGTGCAGATGAGGAGGAAATGTACGGTGAAGCGCCATCGTTGGTCATCGATGAACAGGTGTCATCAAGAACATCATCCAAGTTGGAGGAGGAGGATGACAACGGTTTGCCCCTGCACCTGCGGGTTCTCAGTGAACAACTTTCCCAAGAACTTGAAGAGAATCGGAAGAAGCAAACAGTTGGTCCTGCCCCAGCGAGTTCTGCGCGATCACCTTCACCTGCTGAAACCCCCCAGGAGAGCGTCACCACCCCCTTAGCCAGTGAAATCGTATCAGCTCCCCCCACAGAACAGGAGCAGGAGCCAGAGGAAGAGGAGGAGCTGCCACCGCCACCAAGTAACGTTGGTATCCCGGAGACGCCCTTCTCACACACAGCAAGCAACGCGGGGATCCCTGAGACGCCCTTCTCACACACAGCAAGCAATGTGGCCATCCCAGAGACGGCCTTCTCACACACAGCAAGCAACGCCGGCATCCCTGAGACGGCCTTCTCACACACACCAAACAACGTGAGCATCCCTGAGACGGCCTTCTCACACACAGCAAGCAACGTTGGAATCCCGGAGACTGCCTTCTCACACCCAAGCAATCTTGCCCTATCTCAGGACGCCTTGAACAACATGCTACCGATCAAGGTGTCCCAGATCAAACAAGAGGTGATGGATCCCATGGACAGTGACATGGACATGGTTCCAGAAGATCACCACATGATGTCTCGACTGATAAGTGACCCTCACAGATTACCACCCCCTATTGTACCGGTTACTGCTGCATCAACAGCGATATCCACTGCCAGCTTGCCAGGTTTGTCAATATGCCAGGATTTTGATGCAATTCTTTAAAGCCCACTGCACTACTTTTTTTTTTTTTTTGCCTCATCAGAGGATTTATTGATTATATATACATGGTTACATTCAAAGATACAATACTACAAATCAAATTTACATAATCGCAAAAACATTAATATTGTCATAACAAAGAATTGAAATTAAATTTTGCTTTGCAAAGCAATTGAATCATAATTAACATAAAAATTATACTGATGGTTTTGTTTCCCTCTCTTTTTTTTTTTTTCCTTTTCTTTTCTTAAATAACACCCAACAGTTCTTTGCACTACTTATAGCTACTTGCGCCCTCTATATATCAAACAATGCGTAATCATTGACCATTGGTCCCCCATGATCCCCTTTTTCTTATGTTAATTGAGAGCTGATTTGATGAAATAACCACCTGTCAGTGACCACGACAGGGAGGTCTAATCTCTCCTGGCCAAACTAGTGCAGACAGGTTTTAAAAAGTTGAAATGAGCGAGGAAAAATCTTTCAAAATTGTCACAATAACAGGTTAACCACTTTAAGAAACAAACTCAACAGGCCAGAATTCTACCAATGCAATTCAAAGTTTACATGGGGACCAAATCCTGTTGAACAAAGGCAAACCATAGACTTTGGTCTGACTTTGTCATACTCTACTTTAGACCAAGCTAAAGCCTTGGCAGGTGGTTCAAAAGTTTGAATATTAGAATTCGTCCATTGCTTTAGATGGTCAAGAAAATTAAGATAATTACAGTCATCACTTTCTGGTAAATGCATTTGGAAAATAGAAATGAATCAAGTAAATTTCTTGTAAAAAATCACCAGTTTACTTTTTTAAAGCAATTTGAATTGAGTGATTTGTATTTAGTCAAGCACTTAATTCCTGTTATGAATATTAAATACCGCCATCTAAACCATTGTTTTGTTTCTTTGTTGATGTCTTTCAGCACCACCTGAACTGGGGAATATGGAGTGCAGTAAGTGTCCTACGCCTGGTTGTGATGGGACAGGGCATGTTACAGGCTTGTACAGCCATCATAGAAGGTAAGGAGGCAGTAGTATAGAGTGATGGTGGTGGTGGTGGTGGTGAGAATGATTGTGGTGGTGGTGGTGAGGATGATGATGGTGGTGTTGGTGATGGCGGTGGTGGTGGTGGTGATGATTGTGGTGATGGTGATGATGATGATGTTGATGTTGATGATAATGAAATCATGAATTTTGATGGCAGTTCTAGTTTTGTTTATGTTTAACAAACTGATATTAAGAAAGAAAACAACAATTTAATGTCATTGATAAAGTTACCATGGTAATAATGAAAATGATGTTGAGCAAACAATGATTATTGACATAGGACAGATTTTGCCTGCATATTTTGTATACTAAGTAACGAAATGTATGGGGGAGCTACATGTAAGTGAAATCTAGTTCTTATAATGATACAATGGTGGTGATTAAAGCAGATAATAATGGTTGGTTGTCATGGTGATTGTGATGTCATAAGTGTTGATTACCGTAAATAACGTTGTATAAACCGCCCTCGTGTATTAACCGCACCCCTCTTTTTTTTTTTTTTTTTTTTGTGTGTGTAAGATCATTACGGTACTGTATATTAAAAAACAGTAGGGACCTAGGATAGAACCTTGTGGTACACCATGTAATAGAAGAAAAATTGGAGGAATTATTATTATAAACTACATATTGAGATCTATCAGAAAGATTACTTTCAAACCAAGATGACAGACAAATTTGAGTGTTGTTCTAGTTTCCGAGTGGTGAGTCAACACACCGATTACCGAGCTGGGAGACATTGCCAGGCATAGTGTATAAACCGCACCCCCGACTTTTAAATTTTTTCGGCGGCAAAAAAGTGCGGTTTATACACCGTTATATACGGTATGTACATCACGTAACTTTTAATAATAATATTAAATATAATATTTTAATATTGTTCACCTTTTGATTCCATCCACAGTTTATCTGGGTGCCCACACAAGGATAAAATCCCTCAACAGTGTAAGTTTTCACATTTCATTCATTTTCAATTGATGGTTGGGAAAACTCACCTTTGTGATTTCATTTTCTTTTTATAATTTATTTTTCATGTTCAGTGTAACAATTTGTTTTACGCCTAGAAAAGGTATTTCAATCCCATCTTGTTTGTAATACCGGTACCTGCTATTAGGTTTAAGAAGTTTGATCATGCCGTTTTTAATCTATTATGATTAAAACAATTCCTTAATTTTCTTTGGGCAAGGGGCATTTGGCATTTCTGCATCTAAAACATCCGCCCAAAACGTTAATATAACCCAATATTTTTGCATCAAATTTCTTGATTGCACAGAGCAAAACGTAGAGAGAAAGACAGAAAGATAGAGAGGTATTAAACAAATGGTGGCGAGAGAGAGAGAGAGAAAGAAAAATAAAATAAAAGCAATACAGACGATGTTGAAGAAAAGAAGAAAAGTTGAATTCATAAAAGCAAAGCAGGATCAAAGAGGAATAGGGAGGAAACGTGAAAAAGAAATGTTATCACTCATGATGACAAAACAGGAAACATTGAAAATGGAAATGACGACATTTAACACAATTACAAAAAAAAGAGAAGAAAAAAAAAGGAATTCAAAACAATATAAAAAGCAAAAATGGCTACATGTGAAGAAGAATTGTAGAAGAGAGTAAAGATAAAATGCCCTGGAAACGCAATTGACGTGCAGAGCTATTTGGGGAGAATGGGAAGAAGATTGTAATGGTAATGACATCCAAACTGGCGCACAAAGCAGCAAGCACCTGCAGAGAAAAGGCCTTAATATGCCCATTAACGGCCATTTAGAATACAGCTGCCGAGAGGAGACCGGAAAGTTATCATAAAGTAATACCCACCGTAATAGTGCCAGCTACATGTATTTATTCAATACCTTCAAATTTGTGCATTGTACGTATCCATATGCCTGCAGTATTTGGTTTTCTTGCACGAATTTTCGTTTCGTAATACATGTAGTGAAGGAATGACATTTGATGTCAAGTGTTTATGGTATGAGCCTGGGGAATTTAACAGAAATATTAATTATATTAATAAAAACGGTGCTTATGAAGCGCTTTTCACCGAACTCTTTAAGCGTTAAAGACTTCTATTCATATGTATAATGTTCAGTTACACAAACGATGCAGTACAGGAAAGAGCTCTCTGCAAAATGTTTGCTAACAAACACAATCTCACTACCAATGATGTCGTCGTTTCTGCAAAAAATGAAGATCATAATCATGCAGAAAGAACATTACACACGATACGATACAAATGATTTGGAGCGTTAGCGAAAAAAAAATAATGTGACAAATATTTTGTGGAGAAAAATGTGCACTAGAAAGTGGATCATGCTGCATTTGAAAGGTCAATCGATGATCAGTTTGTTGGTTATCTATGGGAGTTTTTCTTCTTCATTGGGCCGACAATTCAAAGGTCACTTT
This sequence comes from Strongylocentrotus droebachiensis, assembly GCA_035222895.1. Classification (NCBI taxonomy): domain Eukaryota; kingdom Metazoa; phylum Echinodermata; class Echinoidea; order Camarodonta; family Strongylocentrotidae; genus Strongylocentrotus; species Strongylocentrotus droebachiensis. The sequence goes on from JAVYIG010009060.1 coordinate 15,382, forward strand.
TCTGATATAACAGAATGCACCTGAATACTAAGCACTTGAAAGAGTTGCATTTCTTTAATTTGTGTGCTGTTTGTTTTCGTTTTTCTTGGGTCTGGCAAGACATCGGTGTGTATCCAGCGAAAAAGTGTTTGCAAGCATCAATAATTAGAAAGTCAAGGTCGACAGAAATACAATTACACTGTGAGCACAGATGGTGTGGGTTCATGTATCCAGGGGAGATGAGGGAGGGATGGTGGGAGGGGTGGAGGAAGGGAAAGGAAGGGGGATGGGAGAGGAGGGAAGGGTGCAAGGGATAGGAGAGGAGGAGGGGGGGGGGGGGATGAGAGGATGGAAGAGAAGGAGGAAGGAAGGTGGAGGAAGAAAAGGAGAAAAAGAGGGATAGAAGAGGAGAGAGGGATAGGAAGGAAGGAAAGGCTGAAGAAGAGATGGGAGGGAAGGAAGGAAGGAAAAATGAATAGAAAGAGGGAAGAAGAAATAGAAGAGGAGAAAGGGATAACAAGAGGGAGAGGGGGAGAGGGACCTTCTAAGAGGAAGAGGTAGAAAAGGGGAAGAAGGGGGATGGATGAGGTAATAAGAAGGGTGAAACGGAGGAAGGTGGTGGAAAAAATAGAGGGAGAAAGAGAAATATAAAGGGTAAGAAATGGTACACTGTGGGTAAAATGATTACTTGTAGATAAACAATGACAGATTGGAAGAAGAGGTACAGTGAAATGAGCAATGAAGCGTAAGAAAGATAATGCTTTTTATTAATTGCTTTTTATTAAATGCTTTTCAGTTCAAAGTCACTGGATTCAATTGCAATTACCCACATGGCAGTTGCATTACACATTATTGACTCTATTTGTGAACAATCCAACCAATAATTGTCTTACATGAATGCACATGCCGAACAAATGAAATTTGAGAGAGAAAGGGGAGAGAGAGAGGGGGGGGGGTGAGCCTTTTGGGGAGGGGTATGTAGGTACGACTCACCAACATATAATGGTGGGATTCTGCAAAGGAAGAGCAGTAAAAGAGCTTTGGAGGTGTGAATAATGAGAGGATTCGACTGGTAGTACAATGTACCTGGTGTATCTACTTCTTTTATTCAAAAGATTGCTTACCATGCGGTCTTTGTGTTAACATTCAGCCTTTGAAAGGTATTGTAAAAGATTTCGTCGCATAAAAGTATACATGAATTTTCAGAAGAAGTGGGAAAATCCCTGCTTTAGTTCGAGGGAGATGAGTGTAGAATAAAAGTAAGAATTAAATGAGAATGAGTGCTTAGAGAAAGAAGATGTATCGCAACATTGACAGCATAATGGAGTACTTTAAAGCTGCGCAATAAAATATAAGAAGAGGCTTACATTTAAAAGGGCGTTGGAAATAAGAAATACATTGAGTGATGAAAAACAGAAACATAAAGGAGAGGAAAATTTGGTTGTTTTTTGTTTTTAAACTGACTGCTTAGAAAGCGTACGTGTGCTTGTAAGTAAGCATCCCGGGGACCAACGGCTTTCCTCTCCAAGGGACTTGGTATTAGAGGATTAATACACCAAAGGGCACTAGCGCATCTACTTGGTTTTGAACCCTGTCCCTCCCGGTTATGAGACACTGCTCTACCACTGAGCCATCACGCTCCCATGTGATGGCTAGCGGTAGAAGAAAATGGTAAAGATATTTGAAATGTGTTTTGGGCATGGCTCAATACATGTGCTTCCTGGGACCGTTTCACAAAGCCTTTTTCCAAGCGGGGAGGGCGGGGTTTGCAGAAGAGAAGATACATTGTATAAGAAAAACTAGGGTGATTTTAAAAAAAGGGGAAATTGGTGATGTATGATGACGAACTCTGATTTAAAGAAAAATAGTTTATTGGTGGAGAAAGAGATGACATGACATCAAAAGGGGTTTAAAGAGATATTTTTGTGTCAGAAAAATCAATACATATATAAGAAGGTGAGAAGTTAGAAGTTGGAACTTAGTAATATCTTTGTAGTATCTTTGTAGTGCTGATATAACAAATTCATAAAACATCATACCTCTCACTTAATACAGTACCTATTAAAAATGCTAAATATTGCAGAATCATTTCTTGATGGTTTCCCCTCATTAATCAAGTTTTCTTTAAGTAATAAAAATTGCCTTCACATCATTGCCTTATATGTATTTTTAGAATTAACAATTTCTTACGTGAAGATCATTCTACATTACATGTGAGGAATCTTAAGATTCTTATCAGAGATTTATTAAACCTCACCAGACTTCATCCATCTGGAAAGATGAATCTGTTCATTGAATCAAACGCAACAGCGAGAATTAGAATAATTGGTGCAGATACAATCCACTGTAATCCTTTTTCTATAAATTGGAATATCTAAACAGATTAATCTGTAGGTTGTCTCAGAATTGAGCCTTTTTATGATCCTGAATCTGTCTGCAGCTACATTTAAATGTCATGTGTCTGAATTTTTAATTGAATTCTAACATTTTCATGTATTATATTGCAACATACAGTGTAGTAAGACATTTATGCATTTTGTGAGAGCACAATGTGTATTTCATTTCCTAATGCCTTGCTATAATTTGGAGAGATTTAATTGCATAATTTTTTTTTCTGTTGAAGAAATCTCTTGTCACAATCGTGTGATACAACACAAACAAATTATGGATTTTGCGATGGTTATTAATATTTCTGAGCAACCTTGTAATTCTATATTCTATTATTATTGTGAGTCAAATTACATGTTCACATAAATATGTGAAGCATCATAATACTGTATTTTGTCAGGTACAAAAACAATGCTACCGGAAGTAGAGACAATATTCAGGAAATTAAATGAAAACATTGGGAACTAAGAGAGAAATGGAATGAAAGAGAGAGAGAGAGAGAGAAAAAAAAACTAGAAAAAAAAAAGGATTATAAAGAACTAGAAAGAAAGAAAGAACTAGTAAGAAAGAAAGAGAAAACAAAAGAACCAGAAAAAAAGAAAGAGAAAGAGAAAGAGAAACAAGGAACTAGAAAGAAAGAAAGAGAAAGAGAAAACGAGGGGGGGGGGAAGGTTCTGTGAAAATATTAGAAGGACTAAAAAGCAAATTAAAACAATTGAGAAACAAATTTCGAGAAAATTGTAAACACGTTTTGGGTTAAAAATATTAAATGATCAAAGGAGAAAGAGATGAAGAGGACGAAGAGGGAGGAAGAGAGGGGGAACAGTGAGAGAAGAGGGTTTTTAAATATTTTTTATTAAGGCATCGGATTATGAGAGATAAAGAAAATAAAAGAAAGGTTTCATCTTTACCTGAACGCATCAATTTGCTGCAAGATGCAATGTATCAAATCGAAAGGCTAGTCATTCTAATGTGATTCATGATACAGTAGAAATGCTTTTTAGGGAATTGCATTTGATTTCTTACCCCTAAATTGCGCAAATTAATCAAATGTCTGTCCCCATGGCACTTATGAAATATTCAAGACTAAAATATATGATTATGTCTTTCTATTTTCCTAAACTCAACATCTGTTTTTAAAATGTATTTTTCTCTTCTTTCCCTCTTTTTGTACGTCGACATGCATTATTTCCAATCTGTTTATTGGAATAGTATTATATGTACATGTAGTAAAAACATATACATTATATTATTGATATTGAATTCTTATTTGCATGACCTCTATCTATATTTACATTGTAATTGTTTTCCTTTTGCAGTACTCCAATTACACGAACATGTACTAAAGTAAGCAGAATTCTCGTTATATTTTGTCAATGCACGATCTGTATTTGTGTCTGCTGTGTAATATAATCACCAATATGTAAATGTTTCCATGTGTAAATTTGAATCATACCCAACACGCAAATAGTTTGCATTTTTGCTTTTTATAGATTAGTGCACCGTAAGCTTGCATTTATAATACATTTGTAAAATTGTGGGATTTGCAGGTTTACTTATAATTTGTTTTATTTTCCATGTATAATGCTGTGTCTATTGTCTCTATATTAAATGCATATAGAAGGGTAAATGAAATTGATTTACAGTGTCTTGTCCCCTCCTACGTTCTTCAAGCGCACATTTAAAATAGAAAATATTTCTAATGGATAGAAAATGAAGGAGAATATGACATTTTAGCAATGAAGTCTCAAATCATTTAATTAATGCAATTTAAATTTGTTAGCCTCTGAGGCAAGGACAAATACAACTTCTGTGAAGAAAATTTATTTAAAATTGACTATTATCAATTTTTGTGTGTAAACACAATTAATTATGAAGTATTGAATGATGTGGACACCCCCCCCCCCCCCCATTTATGGTAAATGGGGACAAGACACTACAGATTCAATTTTATTTTAGTACACTATTAAATGTCTGTATTGTTTCACCCTCTTTCTCCCTCTTGCACTCCCCCTGCTCTCTCTCACACTTCCCATCCCTCTCTCTTTTCTTCTCTTTATTTCCCTTTATTCTCATGTTATCATTTGTTTTGTTCTTCTCCTCTCTTCTACTGTACCGATATCTCTCTCTCTCTCCCTCATCTCTTCATCCCTGCAACCACCTTACTCCACACTGCACCACTCATTGCCCCGCTGCTCAAGGTCTGCTTTGAAGGTCACTCTAAGGTCGTGACTTTCATTGCCAGATATGTGGCTTTCTCATCTTACACAAGACCCATCTCAAGTTCATACGTCCTCTGTCATACTATGCTTGTCATGGAAATTCCATTTATTCTTTTCCCTGAGCTCTCTAGATTAGCAGGTGGCATTTGCTATTAAATCCCATTTAATTTGATTTGCTCTGAAATATTGTGCTCTGTTATTTATAGATCATTCTTGGGGGATGGGGCCTTTCTGTTTCCCTATATTTATTCCTTTCTTTCATTCATTATTTCTTTAATTCTTTTCTTTCTTTCTATCTTTCTTTCTCTCTTTCCTTTTTCTTTTCTTCTTTCCTCTTTCTTTCTCTCTCTCTCTCTTTCTTTCCTTCCCTTCCTTTCTTTTTTCCTTCCTTTCTTTTTTCCTTCCCATGTTAGGGGATCTTTTGATCAGGAATTATTATTATTTTTGATATCAGTTAGCATATTTGTTACTTTGTTTTGCCCCTTTACCCAAATATGTGTATTTTAATTTAAAAAAATCAATGTGTGGACAATTTATGAAATGTCATTGTAGAGTATGAAATAGGCTCAATAACCACGTACATGTTCATTCAATAAATGTCCTCATTTTCAAACAAGAGTGGATGTACATGTAAAAGATTGTACATCTTATCCCAACTTGATTTGGGAGATTATTTGATTATTTTTAACCACTAGATTCATCAAATCAATTGACCTTCTCAAGGCAGATTCCAACAGTCACTTTCAATTTTCTGCCGTGACACTAAAGTCTCTATTAATTGCCTAATGTCGCTGCGAACCCATTCCTAGTTTGCAGGAATAATTCCTTATTTTTGGCCTTCAAACTAATATTTAATTTGAACCCAAGAGTCCTCTCATCCTGTGGAATATTCTGTGCAAAATATGTACATGCACGAGATAGACTGTATTTCCTATTTTGCCTTGAGAGAGTGCTAATTTTTACTTTGAAAGGCTGGCTGGTATGGCCTCATATTTTTTGCCTCATATCATTTTCTTTTATGTAAAATTGTAGTCTCCTCCACAAGTCTTGTATCATTTTCTTTCATGTGACTTCATAGTCTCCTTCCCTATTCTCATAACCATTTCTAACATTTCCTTCACAGCATCCCAGCATCCCAGCATCCCAGCATTTTCTCTCATGAAAAAGTGTAGTCTCCTCCAGCCTCATGTTCATGTTTTCGATTTAGATATAACATTGTAGTCTCCTTCACAGGCGTTACATAATTTTCTCTCTTGTAATAGTGTAGTCTCTTTAACCAGCCTCATAAACTTTAACATTGTAGTCTCCTTTACCAGCATGTTATGCCATTATATTTCCACGTAACAGGGAATGTGTACAGACCATGTTGGATATCTGTTCATCAGCTTTCCACAGTAGTGCGGCATCTTCATATAGGGTTAGATGAACAAGTGTCTGGAAACTCCTGGTACACAACTAACTTAACATTTGTTTAAAATGTTTTCAATAAAATTTCCTTGATGGGAGGGATTTTTTGGCATGAGAGAGTTGTTTTTTCCCTTCATCTTTTTCATTTCATCTTTTTCATACTTCTGATTTTTTATTTGTGAACTGTTTTAAATCTTTGTTCTATTTGGAACATTGAAAGTAAAATCTGTGTTATTGAACAGTTTTGCTTGTTATTAGTTTTGTTTATTATAATTGCTGTTTTACAGTTCAAAGTAAATTATTGTTATAGTATTTTTTAAAGAAATTGGCCCAAATTGATTCTTCCCAATTCATCGTACAGTAGATAGGTAGTTTGAACCATCAGAAAACAAAATTATCAAAAGCTTGATTAAATTACATTGACTGGAAAGCAAAACACACAAAGTTGGGATATTCAGCTTACATTTAATGTCCTCAGTATAATCTTTATTTGTTCATACTTTAACACAGCTGTTATTTACTTTGCATAATTTGTTTTGCAAATATCATTTATTTTCTGCCTGTTAACATTCTTAGTCCGTTTGCTTTGATTCTGTGTTCAATTTTTCTTTTCTGTTATTACCAAACTCAAAGGCCCGAATTAACAAAGGAGGTTTGTCGACAAACCTAGGTTTATTTGCGTCAGGTGACACGTTTCGACGCAACAAACCTCTTTTGTGAATTCGGGCCAAAATGTCCTTTAAAATGAACAGCCTTCTAATCCATGCATTAGGCCCATTGGTCTAACAACCAGGCTGCAGCATGCTGACATTTATGCTTATATCTTAAGCTTATCCTTAATATCCCTGCTTTTATGCTGTTCTATTTTTATATCAGTGTCTGCGTGAGTTTCATTTATTCTTTATGATACTAATCTTGGATGTTTCCCATGCATGGTGTTCAGGCATGGTTGATAGTTGCATGAATAATCAACCTTCCTGGTTAAGCATTAGTAGTTCTGAGATAAGTTAAAATGGGTACTTGAAGACCAGGGGAGTGTTTCTCAAAGACTAAGATCGACTTAAAGTTGGACTTTACTATGGCAGGCCGTTTAACCCACTGTTTGCTTTCACCATTATGATCTTTAGATCATATATTTTTTCCTTCAATAATGAATAATCAAAATAATTCTGTAGATTTGTGACCATCATTTGTACGTCCTTTAAGAGACCAATGCCAGAAAATGGTGAGAGCAAACAGTGGCATAAATGGCCTACCATAGTTAAGTTCAACTTAAAGTCAATCTTATTCTTTGTGAAACACCCACCTGATATGTTGCGGTCAAATGTGGCCTTTTATTGTTAGATGATATAAAGTAACGCTTCACTTTTCTGTATCTTATGATACAGAGCACAATGAATATGCTTTATAGGACCTTTGTTGCGCGCTGTTGCAATTAGTTTACATCCCCCCATAGCTCTTTTTTGCAGTGACTTACTGCATCATATCCGAACGAACCTTAATTCTGTTATGTTCTGTATCTTCCTTTCAAGGTGTCCCACGCCCGGTTGTACTGGAAGAGGGCATGTCAATAGCAACAGGAACTCACATCGGAGGTAAGAACAAGAGCATTGAAATCATTCTTTGGAGCTGGCCAGGAGAGATGTTGATCTTGAAAACTAATTTAAAGCCCCACTGCACTTCTTAAAACTAGTTGCCCCTCTATGTTAATCGAGAGCTGATTTGATGAGATAACCACCTGTCAGTGACCTTGCAGGGAGGTCTAATCCTGTGGCCAAAACTAGTGCAGACAGGATTTAAAAGAAAGATTGGAAAGAAATGATTAGATGTTAAAAAACCTGTTTCAATAAACACATGTAGACAGATTTTAAATCAGGAGACTATTGTGCTGCTAAAAATTTCGCAAGAATATTTGTTGACAGACATTTTTAGGTTCAGAAACTTGTAAATTTCCAGAATGACTCCAATCATATGTAGCCTTAACTTTATCCATTTCACAAATTGGTAGCTATTTTCAATTCATAACATTTTCAGGGCAATTCCATGGTAAAAGAATGGCCCTTAAACAAACGAACCAACAAAAAACACCCCTACTCTATTCCGTAACTATAAATCTGCCTATCCAAAATATGAGATTGAAGCAAAGAATTTATTATGATAATAGTAATTATTATATAGTACAGCTACTATACATGTAAGTTAATCGTAACATTTAGTTGAAAAAAATGAAGATTTTAATTTTCATGTTTGATGTGTATAATCTGCAGTAACAAAAGGATTTCTTCTTGTTGTTCCATTACCTTGAAATTGCCCTTCTTGTTTTAAAGTACGTCAAACCATGGCCCGTCTTACAAAGAGTTGCGATTAATCCAAATCAATTGCTACTCCTGCAGTCAATCGCAAGTTTGCAGTCCCCTATCTTGTATGTACATAGTTGCGATTGATATCAATGGCAAATAAATTGTGTGTGTGTAATTGGGTTTTTACAGACGTGTATCAAGCAGATATGATTATTTACGTCTGGGGACCAACCTTTAACGTCACCATCCGAAAGACATGATTCAGTTTCGAACTGGGGTCGCCTGAGCTAGTTTGTAGGCCAAGACAGAGAGCTGACCAAGTGAACGTGCCGCTAGACCAACTCACATCTCCCTTTGTGATCAATCGCAACTGTATTTAAGATGGGGGCCCAGGTTTAATTCAGTCTGCTCTTATGGATATAGTTATAAAGTTTTTTTTTTCTCTTTGTTCAGTCTATCAGGTTGTCCTAAGGCTGCTGCGGAGAAGCTTTCCATGATGACGGGTCCCCCTCCTCCACCTAAATACCAAAGTGACAACAGAGTCCTAGGGTAAGTCAGACGGCAGCTTGCTCTGTCGTCTATCTCTTACTCTTACCATCAATCTACATTTGCCACTCCATACCCAAGAGAGAAATGGGGACCTGGTAGGATGACGAAAGCATTTGTGATAGTAATTGCCTATGCCCTCACGGTGACCATATGGTAGGAATACTCCCCAGGGAGTGAAGATGGTGCACATTGTGCTGAATGGATCCGATGACCAGGTTAATAATATTTGTAAAGCGCTTAGAGATGATATACCGTATTAAGCGTTATATAAATCCAACTAACTATTATTATTACCAATTCCCTAATTTTAACCACGATCGGGAATCATACCTAACCCAAATCCTAAATGTTTCCTATATTGCAACTCTATATCTTTGACAAAAAACGTTTTTGAAATATGTATAAAATATGAAGGCTGTTTTTCACAGCCAGTTTGATTATGATCGTTAATATTTTAGTTTGAAGCTAAGTTTTTATTTGTATCCTTTACCAGGAGACCAATGTACTTAAAGGAAGTGGACTCTTTAAGTGGGGTAACAACTCTATCTTCTGCTAACTCACCTCGACCTACCCCTATGGAGAAGGTGAACCCCAAGCCATTCCCTGTAGAATCTATCATGGCATTCAACCCTGCAACGGGACAGTTCACAGCGGCCAGCAGCCACAAGCGCATTGCCCCCAAGGTCATATCTGCCGCAGAGCTCCTGCCTCCCAGTAAACGTCCCGCGATGCCAAACGACGGGACAGTGGACAATCGGGAGGCTACTCTCGCTGCAGCGGCGATTAATCTCTCCTTGAAGTCCTTGCCTCCGGGGATGATGTCGCACCTGGCGTTCCCCATGCCGTTCCCGCCGCAGATGACCCCGCCGAGCTCGGTCCAGCAGCAGCCGTTGGACCTGGTCAAGATGGACAGCAACGGGACCTTGGATCTTAGCATGAAGTCAACCAAGATGGACAGTCAACATCACCAGCCACCGTTAACGCCGCTCTCTCATCTCCCTGGCCCTCTCCAGACAAACACACCCCCGCCACAATCCCCTCTCCCGATGTCCATGTCCACCCCGTCGAGTTTAGTCCAGCTCTCCATCCCCCAACCTATCATGCCCAACCCAATCTACTCCGGAGCCTACTCCTTCCCGCCCATGTCCCCGCTGGTCCAGACGTCCGCCAACAACAACTCGCCGACGATCCTCCAGATCCCGCGGTCTTACGATCAAGCGGTGGACTTCTCCGCCTCCAAGAAGCCCCAGTATCCACTCCTGACCAGCTTCCCGCATACGCCGTTGAGTGGTTCCCTGGCGTCCCTCACTAGTTCCTTGGCCTCTCTCCCGGGGTCGTTGCCGTGCAATGTTCCGCTGACCTCAGGGGGAGGCATCCTGACCCCCATAGCGCCCAATGCTGTGGTATCATCCGGTGGAGGCGTGTCTCTGACTGGTTTCGGAAAAGAAGAACCTTCGTAAGTACTATCATACACATGCCTCTATTCTTTTTTAACACTTGCCTGCTCTTTTTTTTCTGCATGTAGATTTTTTTTAAAACTAGTGCATAGTGTTGAAATAAGAAAAAAGGAGCAAAATATTAAATTTTATAACTGAAATACCAGCTGCCTAACAAAAGCTATTCTCTAACAATTGCATATATAGAATGCAAAATATATACAAACTGTGCATGAATTAAAGCTAAGTATAGATATGTGTTTAAAATTCACAAGCAACAGATATACGTTAAATGATAAAGAATATCAAATTTGAAATGAAAATTTCAGAATTTCAAACATATTTCTGTTGAGAAATATGTTTTATAGACAAATAGTAATTAGACGTTGTCTATGAATATGTTATTTTGATCATTTTTAGATGGGCCTTTTGGGTTAAGGATTCAAATAATACCTGAAAAAGTGGTATAATGGTGATGTAATTGAAGGTGATCAGATTAAGAAAGTCCACAGGTTTAGTACCGATAAAGTGTGCTATAGACTAATCTTCCTTCATAAAAGATACCATCATCCCAATATCTATGTCATTGATAATACTTAACTCATGCCCATTCCAAGTGTTGTATCGAAAGTAAAGTTCAAAGCAAACTCAATGATTATGCCTTATTCATTTGCATTACAAACTAATTCCATTTGTTGACTAACTTGTATTGTTTCTCTCCACTTCTCCTTTCCCTTGTTTGCTTCATGTGAAATAACTCGCTCCTCATTCCATTTTCAACCTCAAACCCTCTCCCTCCTCGACCATCAAAATCCACTCTCCATTTATCACCGATTACATATGATACCTTAAGCAGCTCCATGAAAAAGCAAAACAAAATGAGCTTCGTTCCTAAAGCTTTGTTTGAGCCCAGGCGGGAGCCGCTAAGGTAATGGTTACAGTCGATCAAATCAGGGGATAATTCTCCAATTGTTGCGTCATGATTCACAACCATTTCTGGATAAAATTGCTCTGTGTTCACTGCATGGAGACTTGAAACAACTTCTCCGGTTGAGAGAAAGTCCATAAATTTGAAGCTATGAATAAAGTATAAAATATAGAATCTGTTTTTTGGCGTGGAAAGGTCAATCATCCCCTGGTGGTCGTGTCTGATGTCAAAATTATGCAAACGCTCGCTGACTGATTTTAAGGCATAGAATCTTCAAAAAGGGTATAGGATTGGCAATCTAGTGGATTCATAATTTATTGAAAGTTTGGAAGTTGCCAATATCATTTACCCAATTTTGGTCAATTTCTGTTAAAAACAAGTTCTGTTTGATTACTCACAAGAAATGAGAAAAGAAGACGGAAAAGAAACTTCGCTGCTCGCTCTGCGAAAGGATGATGTATTTCCTTCAAGACAAATGAATATTATTAAGACTTTGTCTAATTCTGGAAAAATTAAATCCAATTTATATGCGAGGCACCAGGATTATAGAATTTACTCAGAGCAATGGAGAAAAATCCACAATCTTAATTTCTATGACATCTGATTCATTAATCGTCATTGGCAAGTTAAAGATTGTTCACATAATTTCCAATTTTGTGAAGTGTAGTATAATATGATCTTAAAACCAGTCAGTGCAGGTTTGTCATGATTTTGAAAAATATATTATGTTGCCTCAGCCAAGTGGATTAATTTCTATAGCAAACAAAATGGGTCATTTCTAGTATGGTGTTAACTGGTGTTAACTTTTCTTGTTGGTGTCGGTCAGTTCAACTCGACTTTGGATCTCCAGTGTCGACTCAAAATAATCAGCTGGCATTTAATTGAATAGAAAAGATTTTTTAAACATGATTAATCAGAAAAGAAGGGGAAAAAGGGTAATTTTGTTACCTTAAAAGCTTACACCAACAGCAAATATCCAACTTGAAATGGCCCATTAAGTGCTGAGGTGTCACACTTCAAGTTCAGTATGCATGTTCGGTGTTCTGTGGGTTAATAAAGCTGTTCATATATACATACAGTAGATCTAGCTATGGATGAGGCAGCTCTGAAACGGTTTGATTACTTTATTTGTCCGTGTATTGATCCCAATCTCTATCAATACTGTCATTCATGAAATTGCATTCATCTCATAAGCCAACGCTTTAATGTGGATGAATAAAAAGATCGATCTCCATTTTCAATAATGAAAAGGCTGAAAATAGATTTAACAAAATACATTTTTGGAGGGAGAATGTTATTTTAATGACCTTGGAATGCTTTAAGGGGGGGGGGGGAGTATGGAGAAAAAGATCTCCGTTTTAGGTCAACTATTGCCATGGGCGTAGATCTGTAATTGATACCTATTGTTCAGGGGGGGATGATCTATTTCATTCATCCCTCCCCCCCCCCTGAACAAAAGGTATTACGTAAGGATTGACGCCCATGACTATTGCATAAATTGATTTTATTTATCCTGCGAAGAACAGTTCTGTTTCTCAGAATCATTTAATTTTTTTTAAATGAAACATAGCTTCCCCATCGTGTTTGCAATCAGTATGATATGAATATAATACAAGTAACTGTATGTAGTTGCGACCATGCGATGATCACGAACAAATCAGGGCTGCCTCTGACATGAAACGGGTCAAACCTATTTTTGATTTGGTGTATAGAGGTACATTACATGAATAATGTACGTGTATGCTATTTATGTGCAAGGTTGTGTAATGTAAATCAGTATGTGGGGCTGGCATTTTATCCAGAAGACATTCTCCATCAATTACAAAGTCTGATTATATTCTCCACCAGCAATTTTACATTTCTATTGATTAATTCATTGTCGCCAGTGGGAAGGAACACCCACATGAGTATTTTTAAAATCTTTCTCCGAGTGTCCACAAGTGGAACACCTCATGATAAAACTCATAACGAACTGTGGCAATAACCTTTATTTATTTTTAAAAAGACATCTAATACTGGTACTGCTTTATAACAAGTATATAATTGCCTGTTTGCAATTTTGGTTATATTTTTGTGTTCTTTCAGAATTGATTTTCTACTCTCTCTCTCTCTCTCTCTCTCTCTCCTCCTCCTCCTCTCTCCTCACGTATACTTTGTTTATTCATCTATTTGCCCCACTTCCTTTCTTGTTTGAAATTATATTCCTGTTAATTTTCTTCTTTTTCACATTTTTTCTCTCAAGGGATTCCCCCTTTTCTCCCACAAAATCTCCATTTTCATTCTTATTATTTTATTTCTTTTGACTTCATCATAAAAATAAAATTGGCAATTCAATAAATTCAAGTACTTTGGGTTGCAGCATACTCTCAAGATGTAATTGGGTCTTTCAAAAATTGAAACAAGAGATAAAGAGATATTTTCTGTGTTTTATAAGCACAAGGTCTAATGCCTTCTGGAGAAAATGCCCTCAATATTTTGCATGCCATATATGTGATTTTGTACTATTTGGTTGAATGTTGTATATTGGTCACTGTCAGGCACTTTACTATTCAAGACTGAGAGAGAGATAATTTACAGGTCATACTTTTGAATTGATTATATAAAACATTCACTGATGAATGAATTTCAATCTATACCCCCCCCCCCCCCCCCCGCCCCTTTGCTGTATTTACTCATTATAATTAAAAACTTAAAAAGTAGATCATACTATCAGCAGGATTATTCAAGTATTCACTGATGTAGTCTTTTAATTAAATATATAATCCCATGCCCATAGCTGACAACCATTCATAGTTTGGGCCTTCAAGCTATTGTTTTGAACCCTAGATTCCTCTCTTTTTCTGTAATATTCTGTGTGAAAAGTATACAAAATAGACCGTATTCCTAATTTTGCCTCGAGAGATTCTTAATTTTTGCTCTGAGAAGGTTAGCATGTATACATTCCCTCCCCCATATTTTCTAAATTAATTATATAAGGAAAAATTGTAGGTCATACTGGACTTGAGAGCATTCACAGATCTTTTAATTCATATTCACATTCCACCCTTCTCCTATATTCATGAACAAATTAATAGGTCAAACCGTTTAAGATGGACAGAGAGAGTGTTTACCAATATGTGACTTACAATTTACAGTCTACTTCTTCCTCATTTATTTCCAATTAAAAGCGCAGTACCGATAAAGATCACGCAACGAGGGTGGCTGTTTGTGTCTTTGAAATAGCATGAAATTGGGAGGGGTAGAAATGTTTAATCGACATTTAATAGTGTTTAAACCAGAAACCAGTAACTGTTTGATAGCCTGTACATGTACGTACATAGCATTTTAGTCGGTGTGAGGCCATCTATATGTTCAATGTTTACGTCAAATGTTGTGCATTATGTTCTTATCAACTATAGATTCAATTTCTGTATTTGTTTCATATTGTCTGCCAACACTTTAGTGCTCTTTATGACAGTGATACATGTTACTTTTTATATGTAAATGAAAGGGAGGGCCAGAGAAAAAATTTGCAAAATGAATTTTCTCCAAATGTACTTTCACACAGACTACAATTTATTCACTTCAAAAGCAAATATTATTTGTCGCTGTTCAACAATTTCCCTAAAAGCTGTTCTCTTAACAGCTTAGCATCATAGAACACCAAATTAATGATTACACCCTTCCTCACCCACATGCATATAAAGCACAAATCAACCCTTTTTCAGATATATCACCCTTTCTCTCCAAAAATAGAATTTGTTTTGAATGTATCATCTTTTGAAGATGACTTCATTTCATTGCAAATTGATAGGTTATAAGGGGCCAGTTTCTCAAAATCGTCAGAAGTCTATTAGAGTACATGAACCCCTTATTGAAACCTATGTTAAATTTATACCTCTAGCTTTTGCGAGATGTTTATGAACTTGGACTTGTGATGATTTTGTGAAACCTACCCCAGAAGGAAAATATATTCATGAAGTTTATTGGGCCCTTGTGCAACCATTTCACATATATTTCAATACACACCGGCACTACAAAAAATGTGCATGAAATCTTATTTTATTTTTTACACTTCTTTTTTTGTAATTTGTTATATGCTTGCATGCCTTTTGTACAAGTTTGTATTTTTTTCTGTAGCAATACTTCACTGTTTCATATGCAACTATTCTAGCCTTTGTAAACAGTATTTTGGTGACAAGAGTCTTAAGTCTTTATTAGAGCGTTAGGCCTTTAGAACTGACTAGGAAAGTAAAAGGAGCTCAACAACATCTCTAACCACACCACATTTCCTTTTTAAAGGGAAATCCAGCCTTTAAATAAAGAGCAAACAACTCTAAAAGGAAGCAGAAAAATCAGCAGAGGCAGACTCATGAAAGTTTGAACAAAATTGGAGAAGAAATAATATAGTTATGAATTTTTGAAAGTTGTAATCATTGGTAATTTCACTGTGATGTAGTGGCAGACAACTTTCCCATTTGCTTCAATACACAAAATGACTAAAATTTAATATAACTCCGGAGGCCCTTTTTTTTTTAAAGGACCTATCATAATACACTATCCATAGTACATTATAATGTTTAAGTAGTGCACCAAGGGATAAGGTACTTGGGGGAAAAAATAAGAAATTGATGATATTTTTGGACACAACAAACGGGAGAGTTGTTTGTGGACTACGTCACAATCCATTGACAAAATCACCCATTTGATAGTTGCATTGCTATAGCAATCTCATATTTCAAACATTCATAACTCTCTTATTGTGGTCCAATTTATTTCAAACTTTTGCCATTCTGTTTCTTTTATTTTTCACTTGCATGTATTTTAAACTTAAATTATTTAGGAAATGCATGAAAAAATAATGGGTGAAATGATCTATTATGGGATTTTTTTCTTGGGGGGGGGGGGGGGGAGGATACTCTACAGAAAGTTTGTACAGTGAAACCTGCCTTAGGGACAACCTGTTTAGAAAGACCACCTGTCTATTAAAAAAAAATAGTTGTTGCTTTCTCATTAAATCCGACATTAAATTAACTTGTCCATATAGACCACCTGCTTACAGAGACCGTATTTCTTATCTCTCTGGAACAGCTTTTATATACACTTTATATTAGCCCTACTTTATATTTTATCTTGTACACGATTGTCTCACTGTCCATCCAATATCATTTACAGTAGGGATGAAAACACCCAAAGTCTGTTCTTAACCATTATTATGCATAGCTTTCTGATTGCATTTACATTTAAATTCCAGTGGTAAACACTTCAAATTATTGTGTGAAATATACATCACCATTTTGAGACAATTCAGTGTTTAAAGAGATAGCGTGGCAGTGTCCTGGGGAAAGGAAAATATTCCAAAATATTAAAATTTGGTGTGGTTGAGATTTTCGCTGTTGACTTCCTATGGAGCGTGAAAATATTGGAACAGAATATATGTTGTTGCATCACTAGAAAGGAGTCTCTATGACTACATGTATGTACCGTCTGTTCAGCTCCAAACAGGCGATGCATGAATTGAAATATGGAAAGAAAAAAAGTTTGGTTCTGATCGGCAAAGATACCAATCGTGATTTGGATACATGAAGAACAGATATGTTAGTTGCTTATACATGTAAATGATGATGATACATTACATTTATATGGCACCACATTTTTGTTCAAAGAATCAAAAGGCGCAATCTTGTATCAGCTGGTGGTCCTTGCCGATTTCAGACTAAATCTGACCTCTATCATTTTTGTTAAATTCCACTGTTTTTGAATGTTTTCAATACAATCTTTGCAAAGTTTGATACAATCAAAATTCCTTTTTCCTCTGAGTTGACAATGATATCAGCTTAAAGATATATTAGGTGCGAAACTGCAAACCGATGGAGTTTTAAAGCAGTATATTTATGACGCCTTGCCAAACTGTCAACAATAATTGATTCTTCCATATCTCAATTTGCAAAATAGAGACTTCTTTCTGGAGCATAAGTTTGCATTCAAGTGATGCTTCAACATATTATCTGTAGTTGTTAGGAGCATTTGATTTAAGTTGCTGTGACATTTATTTTCCATAGCTGTCCTACCCCGGGATGTGATGGATCAGGCCATATTACAGGGAACTATACATCCCATAGGAGGTTGGTCATTGGTCAATTCAGAAAATATGAATATTCATGAGTAGAATGCAGAACCAATAGGGATTCAAGATCTGTAGAGTTGGAGACACTAAGAAAATGAATATTCATGAATGAGTGACAAAAGCCAATGAGGCAGTTGTAACTTTATGAATATTCATTACCTATATCATGTAATGATTTCTAGCAGTCGATTTAAAATCATTTACTGGTTGTTAATTCAATTAAACAGGAAATCAGAAGTTTTACATTTATTTGCTGCTGAATACATCATATGCACAACAGCCATGCACTTATCGTCAGCTGACATGTTATTTCAGATGTGTAAAAAGATAATTATCTATTAATTTCTATTTATTAATTCTTTTATTGCTCTATTACATATCCTTCCCTGTTTGATCTCTCCGTCTTATACTTCCAACCCTTTAAAAAAAACACAATCAAACTGCTAATGCTACCACTCAACTAACCAGCCCTGTAGCGTAAGTATCTAACCAATCTAGAAACAAGAAGTGTTTGCATCATTTAAAGGGGGAAGTTCAAGCTGATACTAAGCTAATTTTAATATAAGTAGACAAATGAAAGAAACGGGTCTGTGAAAGTTTGAGCAAAATCTGATTAAAATTAAGAAAGTTATGAGTTTTTGAAGTTGCAGTCGATCATACACGAATCGGCAACTTTGTGACGTATCTTACAAGGCTCCCTCCCAAATGCTATGTACTAAAAAATCATAATTTTTTTTCTTTTTTCTATTGTTTTAAAGAAAATTTTCAATCATACATGCACCCTAGATAAAATTATTGCAGATGTGTCTTTAAATAACCTTTATATTTAAAAAAATCTATTACTTTATCAATAAGTAAGAAAAAAAAATCATGACATTTCATGTACAGAGCAAGTGAGAGAGGAGCTCGCAAGATATAATCACAACATTGCCAATTTGTACTTAATTGATTACAACGTGAAATATTCATAACCTGACAAATTTTATTTGGATTTTGCTCATACTTTCCATTAACTGTTTCTCTTATTTCTCGACTTTTATTAAAACCAACTAAATATCAGGGTGGACTTCCCCTTAAACTACATTTACCATTTTTAAATCATTTGTTGTGTCTATTATTTTGTTACATGTGACCACACATTACCAAGCATTTTTCATCCTCACTGTCGTCCCAGGCTAGCATTTAAAGGGTGTCAGAGCGTGAAAATGGATCTTTAAAATCTAACCCCAATTTTAATCTGCATCCCACATCTTGAAGTTGCCCAAGTGTATTATCAAAGATTAGCGCTGCTGTGACTGCTTTATAATCGAGAATTGAATGCTTGCCCATACACCCCATTTGCAATAATCATATCGTTGCATCAATGGTTATTTTCACTCAATATGACACTAATGCAGCCCCCACCCCCTTATAAATCACATCTTGCATTCTTTTGATTTTGCATCTTGGAATTAAAATGCATTTTACTTGCCCTCCCCTTAAGATCCAATTTTGCTAAACCGTTTCAATGTATGCACAAGAGTTTGACGCTTTTCTCGATAATTACCTTCACTTTAAAATGAAAGTAATCCTACGAAAGCAACGAATCCATCATTATTTATATCCCTTGTCATGTTATGTTGAGCAAGTTATTATTCTTTCTATATATATATCTTTATATATCACTCAAAATCAATTTCTTTTAGTCCTCGGACATACATAATTGCACGCCTCCCCTAAGACTGATTAATAATCGGTTTACCAAATTCTCCTTTATCCAAGCAGGGATTTGGTATTTTCCACAAATGAGTTCATCTACCTTTATTTTATTTTTTTCCTCCAAGCATTTGACTGTTTCTTTTTTGGTTGTTGTTTTTGCTTGTGTCTTGTTTGGATGTTAAATTAATTAAAACCCCCCTTTTCTGGAATGGTCTCTCCCGCTTGTTTAGCTTGTCTGGTTGCCCGATGGCAGATAAGTCCGCTATAATACCCGGATCCCAGGAATTAAAGTAAGTTTTGGTCTAACGTGATGAAACAAATTAATTTGCATGTTTTTTTTTCCTTTTACTTTCTTTATGTTCTTAAACGGTTTGAGAAGTGTATGGATTGCCTATATTCTTCTTTTTTCTTTAATAATTTGAGTTGTTTGTCCTACTATACAGAAAAATTGTAAAAGGAAAGAGATGAGAGGGTGGCAATGATAGGGTAAAAACAATTGTAGGGCCTGCAAGAATATGTGTTTTCCCTGAATAGATATTGTTATTTATTTTATTAGTTTTATTTAATTAAAGGGTAGCCGTGTAAGAAATCCCCCCCACCCAATCACTTTCAGTTATAGCTATGTTTAAAGCTTTTTTTAAAGACAATTTTTAGTTAGACAACAGAAAGCATGATACTCTGTCATTAGTAAGGTAAAAGATTATCCTTTTATAGAATTGACATACATGTAGATACAAAACCAAAATATAATGGTGGAGATCACTTTTGAAATTGAGTTGCATTTTCTCACCATTTTCTATTTTTGAAAGAATCTAGTGAGGTATTAATAAGATTAACCAAATTCATACTTTACAAATTAACTGCTTCAAAAGTGTGCTTAATACTGGATCAAATTTTCAAAGAATATTGTCCCTTTTTGCTTCCTGTAATATCTTGGATAAGAATGATAGCATAGTGTAGTTGTATAACAAACCTCACAGAGTAGCAACAAATTCAAGAACCTAGACAATAATTATTCTATCGGGAGAAGCACTATTGCTCGATTGTAGAGCAGTGGTCTCGTGACCGGGAGGTCCTGGGTTCGAAACCAAATAGATGCGCTCTTGCCCTGTGGCAAGGCATTAATCTTCATTACCAAGTCCCTCAGAGAGTACTTAAAGCTGCTGGTCCCCTAGTTTACTAACAAGCATATACATGCTCTATTAACAGTCATCATCCTCAAACCCTAACCATCTATTCCCTCTATTAATCTAGAAAGTATAACTTGCTTCAACGTTCTCATTATGCATGAACCCTCGAATGTGTGAGACTTTAAACATTCATTCATTGTCGTCATCCTTCAATGGAATCTTCCTTGTGTTTAATGTCAATTTTAGAGTATATTCTCTAAAATTATTCCAATTCCATTCTATATATTCATACATATATGTATCTAGCTATATATATTTTATATATAGCTTACATAATATATTTAGATGTACATGTATTTATTGTAACCATTGATCTTTTTATACAGTTCTTTTCACGGCTCATTTAGAGAACACACCATTGTTAGCTCATACATGTACGTACAAAAAGTATAAGGCTTTTCTTAATAGAGCTGGCAATATTTTTGATCTGTTGAGTACATTTAAACATAAATGTTATGTGATATAATTCAGACAGAAATTTACTTCTGAATAATAACAAAATATAACTATTTCACATGTATTAGTATGTGTTGACAGTCTTCCAGTTTTTTATGCATTTTTAGGTAACGGTACATTGTTTATGGGACATTATCCTGGGACACGTTTCACAAAAGCCTTTTTCCCAATGGCAAATCTGCTGATATTAATCAGAAGCAAGGATTTCAGTAGCTTATAACAAAAACTGTCATTTGTCACGGATGACAAGTTTTGTGAAACAGGTCCCTAGACCTCCTATTGTCTTGCTCTTGAAGTGAATTTAATGAAATTGAATCTAATTAGTGATTGAAAAGAAAAAGAAAAAAACCTACCAAACGCTGGTACATTGACATTGCAGTTCAGAAGAATCATCTGTTATTGCGTTGACACGTAAATGGTCTCAAGTACCCGGGGAAAGGAAAATCCAACCTTAATAGACAACTACTCTAATAGAAATCAGAGAATCAGATTAATGACATTTTAAATGAAATCTGATTAAATGAAATCGGATTTTGAAAGTTATAATCACTATACCATTGGTTAGTTCTAATTATGTCTCTGTGATGTTGTGGCGGAAAGCCTTTCGATTTGTTTTGACACACTAAATGACAAAAGTTGGATTTCCCCTGAATATGTGTCTGATGGTCCCCATGGATGTTTGTCTCCTCTAGGTGCCCCACCCCCGGCTGCGACGGCTCTGGTCATGCCACTGGGAACTACTCCTCTCATCGGAGTCTGTCAGGGTGTCCTAGAGCCAAGAAGAAGAGCTACACATCCTCGCCCAAGAAAGAAGGGGAGGAAGAAGGAGACGGCCTCATCAAGTAAGTCCCATAGGAATAAACCAGTTTATAGTTGCAGTCTGAGCATGAGCAGATAAAGGTCATTGCAGACCAAATTGTGAAACACGGAGAAAAAATACTGGATACATGCTCATGAAAGTTATGTAATCATCCATTCATGCGCAAGCAGTGTAGGAGTGATTATTTCAAAATGTACAAAGTGGGAGCTCTTCATATTTTAAAGATATGTGGATATTCGGGGTCATTTGAGACATGTGCTAACCGTGAACTGGTCTATTGTAGACTTCTAGCAGTATAGGTGCCATTCATTCTTTTTTGGGAGGAATGATTCCCATTTTGTTTGCCTTCATACTAGTAACAGGCACCCACCATTCCTCTCCTTCGCTGAAAACACCTGTATGAAAGCATCTGAAATACACTATTCATAGTGTTGGCTTAAGAGATTCTTAATTTTTGCTTAATTTTTGCAACAAAAAAAAGATTTGTGAGAATATGTAAAATCGTTCGGATGAAAACTATGATTTTCAATGGTTGGCGGTTAAATGGTTAAAGTGGTTTTGTGTGGCTTAGATATTGGTTTAAGTCACAAGATGGAGGATCATAAGTTATATGGTTTTTCCAGCCACAACATTTACATCCTTTGACTACAACAGAGATGCCAACCCTCCTGATTTCATCGGGAGGCTCCCGATAATCCACCCCAACTCCCGACCTTACGATTACCATCCTTATCCTCCCGATTTTAAAAAAAAAATGTTTTTTTTTTTTTTTTTTTTTTTTTAATATTTTTTTATTATGATTTGTTTTAGGGGGTGCTTATCAGTATATATATCTGTGAATTGACTTAGAAATATCGTCTGCTAACTTTAGCATGTAGTAATTCCACTATGTTAAAAGACAAATTAAGAGTAGCGAAAGATTGTTTCAGCATATCGATCGCCGTAACCAATGCGTATATATTGACACAGAATCCAAATGGCGTAAAATCAGCAAAAGAAGTCCAAGATATGGTCTCCAGAAGTATAAGACCGAAAACAATATCAAGTACCCGTGTATTCGGAAGTCTGAAAGTAATTCATCATGCATTTTGTACAATTTGTCTGTTATTTTTTAAAAAAGCTGGAATTATTTAACTAAATACACATGTAAAATGCTCCAAAATAAGGCTCAGATTGCACCAGAGAGCATCTAGAACCTCAGAGCTTCCAGCTGCAATCCAATATCTTAATCTCTCACTCAGAGCCTCAAGGCTCTGTCCAAGTTTTTAACGAGAGAATTGAAAGTGGGGTAGTGAGACCCCATCAGATTCCCATTGGTGCCTGTGTAATAGTAGTAGCTCTCTCAAAGTTTTAACGAGAGAAACGAAACTGGGGTATTGCTACCCCACCAGATTACAAAGTTTTAACGAGAGAAACGAATCTGGGGTAGTGCTACCCCACCAGATTACATTGACTGCTGTGCTATAGTGGTGGGGTATAGTTTTAACGAGAGCTTTTCGTAATGCTATTTCTGATTTCCAAAAGTTGGCATCTCTGCTACAATCTACACTTGCCTTGCTCAACCCAAGTGAAGATTGGGTACTTGGTAAGATCTAATCCTGAAAATACCCTTTGCTTTTATAATGGTTATCGGAGCTGGTGAATTATATCCAAATCACTGATAAAGCTCATATAGATGTCATGTCCTATTGTGATTTGTTCTGTTATCCTGATCCCTGTTTCATGAAACTTTTTATCAGTATCAAGTTACAATTACTGCTTAAAACCATGGCATTTGCCATAGAAATTTAGCATTTGTTATCGATAACAAGTTTTATGAAACAGGGGCCAAGGTTCACCTGCTTTCACTTTCCCAAGCAGAATGGTCACTAACTTAATAATAAAAACGATACTTATAAAGCGCTTACCATTGAAGTCTCTACCGTAAGCGCTATAACAAACAAAATACAATAAACAATTACATATTAAACAAAACAAAAATTACAAATAAACCTACAAATTGCAATACATGTGAAATATACATCAATGTGAACAGAGTAAGTTAATCATCAAAAGCAATTTTGAATAAATGCGTCTTAAGACAAGTTTTGAATTGGTTGACAGTCTGACAGTTTTAGACATGTAAAGGTAGATTTTTTCTCAATCTTCAAAGATGCCCCATCCCAGGCTGCGACGGATCAGGTCACGTCACCGGCAAGTACGCCTCGCACCGCAGCGCATCCGGGTGTCCCCGGGCCCTTCGAGCCGGCTACCAGGGACCCATGCAGACCGCACCCAAGGAAGGCGGCCCAGGGGGGCTCTCTCCCACCATGATGCAGAACGGTGTCGGTGGAATGGCGGTGATGGGAAACGGGGGCGTGATGATGGGCGTGGTCGGTAACGGTGCCGGTGGTATGAGTGGTATCACGGACGCGGTGTTACCCCTCAATCTTCTGAAACCCACCATGATGACCACCGAGGGGAGCGGTATGATGGCCATGTCACCGGTGGTCATGGAGGAACAGGAGGAGCTAGAACCAATTGGACCAAGGTAGGAGCAGAATAGAAGACTACATCAGTCATAAGAATAATAATAGGTCCATTTATATAGCTCACCTACTACAGTCAAACCTGTCTATAAAGACCACCCAAGGGAGACAAGAAAAGTGGTCTTTAAAGACAGGTGGTCTTTAATAACAGGTTCCTTTAGTACATGTTTCAGGGGGAAACCATTTTCTATGGAAACAAAAAATGGGGTCTTTGTAGACAGGCGGTCACTAAAGCAGGTTTGACTGTATATGAATATACTCTACCAAACTTGATACAAAGTATCATATTAATACCTTGGCTGTAGCTTAGATGCCACAATTAGGTGTGAAATTTGATTCACATGGGTGAAAAGTGGCAAATGTAGATTAATGTCTCAAGACTCAAACTGCAAACCATGTGATCCACAGTCCAGTGACGTCCGTCAGACAACTTTACAGACACACAATAGTATAGTATGCATAATATGTTTGACTACTGCGCACTTTTATGTAGATGAAGGTCGCTTTTTATCTATAAATGACACATTTGTACATGGTCTTTGCCCTTCATAGCTGCCCGACCCCAACCTGTGATGGATCTGGCAATGTCGACGGCTCCTCACCAGATCACCGTAGCATCTCTGGCTGTCCACTAGCTGCTCAAGCCATGAAGAAAGCCAGGCTCAACGGGGAAGACATCACCTCGCTCTCTCACAAAAATGTCAAAGGTATGTTCATGACTACTCTATTTAAAGGGATTGGGTATCTTTCTCTCAGATTCTAAACAAAATCCTGGATTTATCTCATGCTGCAATCATAATTATAAACCTTTAGATAAGTCAGGAATCCCATGACTTTTAAAAGCTGATCGCCAGTCTGATTATCAAGATATTTATGATTGGAAATCGAAATTAAATATCGTGTTTTCCTAACAGTTTTTATAACACTACAGTCTAATGGGGAAAATAAGTACCGTATGGTAAAACCGGTCACACCAAGATTTTTACTTTTTTGAGGCACTTCGTGATCATTTTGAAGCGCAATTTTTTTTTAGGGCTTCAATATTACACCATATCACAGACACTGATAACAAGTAAGGCCAAGCATCTCAGATTTAACATCGTTAACGATGCCTTTAATGATTTTTCCATTTAGGAGTTGAGAATGACGAGGAGCTCTGGAACTTGGACATTGAGATCAACGAGCTCCAGTCGAGCAACTGTCAGATGGAGGCTCAGATGAGACGACTCAAGACACAGATCACTACCATGGAGACAAAACTACGCCAGGCGGAGCAGGAGCACCGCGCCATGGAGGAGAAGCACCGCTCGCTGACCGTTCAGCTGGACGGACTACGCAACACCCTCATCAGGCATCTATCGGACGTCAAGAGTGTGGCCATGAGCAGTAGTCGTGAGGCCAGCCTGCTTGGTCCGAGCTATGAGCGTATGGAACAGTTCCTGGTGAGTCTCAAAGAACTGGATAACGATGCCAAGGACGCGGTGATGACCAATGGGGGCTTGTCCGGACGGGAGTCGGCAGCGGCCTCTTCGTTTCAGTCGGCGACCCCGCCCCCTTCGTTAGGCTCGTCGTCCCCGCGGCTGGAGTCGGTGGAGAATACGCCTCTCACGCCCCCTCCGCAACCAGTCGACCTGACACCCCCGTCGCTGAGTAATGGTATCATCCACCATTCAGAGCAGCCTATGTCGACACCAGGGGTGGTTCGAACCAACGTGGTGCCGGTCACATGAAGGACTTTAATATGACTTGCACTCCCTCAGAATGTTATGGGGACTAACACCCCCATTTGAAGACAGTGGAGTACCTCCAAGAGTTGTGCATCCGATGCTGGAATGGGTTCTACCATTTTTTTATATGAGTGAAGACACTTCTTGCAAGAGGGGTGATTTTATTCCATGTATATACTCTGCCTGTAGACCCCTCTAAGGGGCATTATAGGTTAATTTATTGAATGTACTATATGCAGCAGTGTAAATAGTTAGTATTGTCAGTTAAACTGAAAATAAGTTGAAATGCCATTACCTTGATCCAGAAATAGGTTCTTAAGAATTTCTCTTTCTTTTCATTCTTGTTTTATCCCCCAAGTTTACGCTCTTCAAGTTGTAAATACTTTCCTACACTTAAGGGTTTTAGGAAAGGCATGTTGCTCTTTAGACGTGGATTGAGCGAATGAAGGATCTCTGTTTCCTTCCCAATGAATTAACTTGAAAGCTGTTTCATTGTAATCATCTCAATCTGTTTCATTGTAATCATCTCAATCTGTATGGAAAATGAAATCAATTATCAGCATTCACAGAATTTATGTTAAGGACAGCAGGATGTGCTAATCATGTAGCATGACTTTAAAAAGAAAATGATGATACTTAAAGTAATTTAGGTTTCATAGAGTTGCATAAGGTAATCTCTTGAATTTCCAGAAATAAACACCCAAGATAGAATGAATTATTCATGGATGAAAATTAATCTTAGCTCATGCCAAAATGAGCGCGGAAATAGCTATTCGCCCCCCTCTATTGCTGAATATATTTGAGCCTTTGTGTGGAATTATTGGTAGGTTGGTAGATTAATTTAATTTAATTTATGAACTTTACATTAATCTTGATCTAAGGAGACACGAACGAACGAGTAGATTGGGTGGTCTATTTAACTTGTAAGCACAACCCTGAGTATACACACAACATAATCATCCAGTTATTTTACTTGTTTGTGCATGCTAAATGTCACGGATGATGATGAAAGAAGAAGAAATGTCCACCTTAATCACTTGGCGGACATTAAGGAGGCGCGATGGCTCAGTGGTAGAGCATCGGTCTTGTAACTGTGAGGTCTCGGGTTCAAAACCAAGTCGATGCGCTCGTGCTTCTTTGGTAAGGCATTGATCCTCATTACCAAGTCCCTTGGAGAGGACTTAAAGCCGTCGGTCCCCTGGTTGTTTACTTACAAGCGTATACATGCTCTCTTTAGTAGCAATCGGGTAAAACAATCATCATCATTATCTCTGTACCTTGAAGTGAACTAAAGTCAACCCTCTCTCTAGCAAAGACCACTTTTTGTTTTTCTGTTGAACAGTATTTCTCATTGAAACTTGTGCTGAAGTAAACCTCCACAGAAAGACCACCTGCTTATAAAGACCATACTACTTGTCTCCCTGGAACAGTCTTATACAGGTTTCACTGTACCAAATGCTGTATCGATTTCAGAATATTCCTTGCTTTATTAAAAAAAGGGGGGGGGATTTTTGTTGTTGAATATGTTGAATGTTGTAATGCTGAAGGTGTCCCAACCCCATGAAATATCACATATACTATCTGTGAGAAAGATGGCATCAAATAGGCTAAGATAATATTGGCTCTACTTCGGTCATTCGGATGATTGCTACAGTATGCAACATATAGTGTGTATCTACTGCCAAATGTTTAACAGTTTCCTTTTTATCATTTTGTTAGTAACTGAAAGATATGATAATGGTACTACATTGATGTCATCTATTGTGTATTGGTGTGCTGAAAGTGATGCTATAAAAGATGTTTTTTTGAAACCGTAGTCGAATAATTGACAAGCTAGTCATTTTGTTATAGGAATTCTGTATTTAACCTCTGCACAAGTTGCTGGGTTTAAATTATTGATTTTCTTACTTTTGGGAAGGTAAGAAAATAATGCATTGTCAAACAGAAAAAATTGAAAGTACTATTTCTGTGGAAAACTACTATTACTCATGAATTGTAATTGAAACTCTTAGGATTGACAAAGTACTAGTTTTTATAGAGTAAGAACCAGTTTTTTTCTTCTTTAAAGAGCAATGTATTTAATAGTTATTTGGAGTATGCAAAGTGTTACAAATACATGTATAATCAAATACAGTGTTTATTTATTTATTTAGATTCAGGCAAGATGTAAAAAAACCATTGACATGTACTTGAAAATTGAGTTAGGTTACTAATTTAGGGAATAGCCGTATCATATTTTGTACATTGTTATGCTGAAAATTGATATCTTTTGAAAATAGTTCATGAAGATCATGAATCCCTACGAGACAAAAATTAAGCCTAGATAATGTCATGTATTTCATCACTTTACACTATTTCTTTGGCTGAGTTTTTTATCTTTGTGTAATTACTACCGTACTACAAAAACAAAGAGCTCGATATCTTATAAACTTGGAGAAACTTGAATCATTTAGCCTTCAGTATAGCAACCATTACAAAATTACAATTGCATTCATAGCGTTTTTGTAAGGAGTGAAGATATATTTTTGTGCAGGCCCTTATATTAACATTGATGTTTGTATATATTGGCGATAAATTATTGGGTATGTTGTACCCCCGCTTGCATTTATGGGTACTTAAGGCAATGAGAATGGTGCAAAAAGGGTGTTAGTGCCACAAGGGCTTTATGGCAATACATTGTACAGCATCCCGGATGGCGTTTGGTAGAAAAAGGTCTTAAGTCCTTTGTAGAGTTTCTTGACAAAGTGAGAGCCTAGCTCTGTCATGTTTGAGATAATTGCTTTCAACTTTGTGAAAAGAGATGATTTTTGTCTGCTGAGACTCTGAAGGACATGGACTCTCACTTTTAACACAGAGTTAACACCTTTCTGGCTTTCAACAGACTATTTAACGTTCATAAAATGGATGGCTGTGCATTTTTTTAACGATCAGAACATCTCTGATTCTCAGTAATATGTTACTTTTCTTTCTGAATATCTTGATTTGGCAGTTCGTAAATCTGAATTATTCAGAAATTGCTTTATACATCTCATATAGTTTTTTTTTTCTTCATCTTTGCTGCTTAGTGTTAATACACAGATGTTTAACCTTTCCTTCATGTTGAGGTACTTCTGTGAAAGCCATACAATTTCTTGGCTAATGAATTTAAGTCATTCTTTATAGCATACAGCTTACACAGAGAGCATTCAGCAGTTAAAATGAACTGAAATAGGTAGAGATTGTGTGATGGATTATCCTTTATTCATTCAGTTTCAGAATGGGTAGTAAAGCCAACTTTTCAATGATTTATTTTTGTGACATTTAGAAGGATTCTTAGCGAATTCATTATCAGCATGCGCGTTTATGTTTTCAAACAGTTGCCAAAATTTATGTTGCGAAATGTAGGAGAAACTACTTGAATAAGCTCCCAACTTTGGACTTTGTTCAATATTTTCTGACACATATACATGTAGGATGTGTTTATGTAACCAACGAGGTAAAAAGAAATTCAGGAAAGAGTATTATGTTTTCATATTAGGGAGAAAAGTGCAATATTTGATGTGCTCTGTTGTGCTGTATTGTTTTCATTGGACATGTGTACTCTTCTCATTTTTTTAAAGTATTTTTTTTTCTTAAAATTTCACAGGAGCGAAAAAGATAGTACTACTTTGAGACCAAAATAGAATGCTGTAGTGTTTTAAGAAGAGAGCTTGTTATTTTCATGTTATTAGATATATTTTGACAAGGTTGTGTTTTTTTTTTTTTTTTTTTTTTTTTTTGGGGGGGGGGGGGGGTTGTATGTTTTTAGTTTATACGTTGCTGCATTAAGCTAATAAGGGATGATTGAACATTGTTGGAAGAGGCATTTAAGTTATTTTCTAAAGTTGAATTGGCTCATGTTACAATGAAATTGAATGTACGGCTTAGATTTGAAACAGAGACAAATATTTGATCTTTTCAGATATTTGTTGTTTGAAATAGGGGTGATCTTTGATATCAGTTATTGATTGGAATTCTATCTATGAAGGCCACCTGTCTGTAGTGGCCATGTATTTTGTCTCCCTCTAGAAAGAAACATGTTGTAGAACCTGATAAGAAAGGCCACCTCTCTACAGTGACCAGTATTCCCTTTGATAGCCTTTAATCAATAGACAGTACTAGGTTTGACTTTATTCACATGTACATTACATGTTAGCTAAAAATGTGTCTTGTTACATGGAATTTCTAATTTTGAACTTGATGCATTTCAAATTGCTTTCTCATCTAAAACATACGGTTACAAGATTTAGGATCTGTTTGAATCTTTTCCTATCGAGTGTCCATTTACATGTACCTCACCTGGGTGGAGTGTGGCAACTGTTGATTAATATCTTGCCACAAGACATTAGTGCTGCAGAGAAGGTACTCTTGCATGTATGGGTATTGTCACCTAGCTTGAATGCATGGAGACTCAAATTAAATAATAAACAGGGGGGGGGGGGGTACAGATAATGTCAAAGATAAAATATACTTATAATGCTTTGAAGGAGAAAAGATAAGCATCTAAAAAACATTGAATAGGACAGATCTGGTATTACAGTCATTATCTGGGCTTGCTTTTACTCAGATTTCTTTTTCTCCAATTACTTATTGGGCAATGATAATGGTATGTATTAGAGCCTAGAAGGGCGTTAACTTATATCCTTTTTTTTTGTCTTTTGGTAGGGCAAGTCCTAGCTATTTGGTAATGTGCTGTCCCGTACGTCACAAAGTATTGCAGAGTTCTGGACATATCTTGACGTCATACAAGTCTTTTCATTTCATATTTTGTCTGATAAAAAGCTCTAATAGGGCTATAAACTTGATTACAATCATCAGATGAATACTACAATCATAGATGAGGTTTGTGACGTACGGGACAAAGGCTTAGACTTGCGCTTTACCAGTTAGAAAAAATCATTTGTTTTTATTGCCTAGTAAAGTATGAATTCCTTATTTATTAAAATGTACTTGTATGATAAATACTCTTTTGTGCTAATAATATTTGAATGTTTAAGTTTACAAGTGAACCAGTGGTAATGTTTTATTTTTTGTTCATGTCAAAGTTTAGATTAGAAAAAGACAGCCGTTTCTGATTTATGAGATCTTTTAGTTTGTGATATTTTTACGGCTGCGGCCGGTGTTGTTTTTTTTCTTCTTCGATATCATTCATTCATTCAGAACTAGACATGCAATACCTGTGACTATGTTTCAATAAATTACAATATGTACCATGACACTAAGAAAAGTTGTTATTGTTGTTTTATATATTGCTTTGTCACCATTCGTATTAATTTATCTATTAAAGATAATACAAAGTTTTGGTATGGGGTCATGAAGTCGGTTCAAATAAACATATTGGAAGCATACGGTATGCGATCCTACAATATTCATTGATCGTTGTCGCGGTTGAAATCGAGTCTAAAGTAATGAAATTGTAAACAATAAACTCTTTATGTCGTATAGCTCCCTCTCAAGGGCAAGATATTAATTAAGCTATAAAAATATGTTTCTCGACTAAAATCGACCGATTAGCTATTCCCGTTTCAAAACTATATATCACAACTATACATATTCTGAGATTTTCATTGTCGCATCTACCATTGTACGGCCGTGGGTGCTATTTGAAATTGTTATATTCAATTATTCTTGAAAGCAGAAGTGTTTAAGGGGCTAAATTTTCTAGTACTAATAAAACAACCACAGGGGCATTCAAATATATCAAAATTGTAAAGAATCACTATCCACCAAGTTTCAAAATTTCCTAAAACTTTGTATTACCTTTAACACTAATGCGTTATTCTTTTAAACTCATGAGGGGCTACGAAACTATTCATTATGGAAGGGCAATTGGTGTAATATCATACATATACTGGTATAGCATGCTACATGTCAAAAGGTTATGGTTCGAGTTGAAATTGGTTTTAGGTTTAAGTGCAGGGTTAGGGTAAGGGTTATGAATACTATTCGGTCCAGGGTTGTCAAATTGGGTTCATGTAGGAAATAGCTGAGCAATTATAGATCATTTTTGTAATTTAATCAAATGTATAAATCTTTGTTGAAGTGCCACGTTACAAATTATTTCATTCACTTGTTACTGAAAATTGTATCTCAATAGTCCGATTGCAAATTACATACATTAATTGTTGCAAGGTAGGACAAACATGGCTCGTCCTATGAACAACACAATGTATGTATTTCGCATTCTGACTATTGAAATACAATTTTTTGTAACGGGTGAATGAAATAATTTGTAACGAGACACTTCGCATTAAATTTGATTACATTAAAAAAGTGGCTTTTTGACGTCGCAGGAGCAATTGT
Organism: Strongylocentrotus droebachiensis; assembly: GCA_035222895.1. Lineage (NCBI taxonomy): Eukaryota > Metazoa > Echinodermata > Echinoidea > Camarodonta > Strongylocentrotidae > Strongylocentrotus > Strongylocentrotus droebachiensis. The sequence continues at coordinate 47,437 of JAVYIG010009060.1, forward strand.
CGTGCAACCATTTAGTTCCTTCTCTTGCATTCACATTTTTGTAGATTTCTTCTATACCCCCTTTCTCACTTCCATGTGCACCATCTTCATATTTCTTCTCTCGTCTACTCCAGTGATCTTTCTTTACCTTTGGTTCCTAATACCATCGATGTTTTCCCCAATTTTACTCTCCCAATTCTTTGTTTTTTCTGTTCATACCCATGTTTTTTAAAAATTTAATTTCATATAGTGTCACTCTCTCTATCTATTCTCTCTTTCTCATTTTTCCCACCACTCTCTTTCTCCCTCTCTCTCTCTCATCCCCCACCCCGTCTCTCTCTCTTTCCCACTCATTCTCTCTCATTCTCTCTCTCTCTCATCCTCTCTCTTCTGCATGTTCTTCCCATTTGTGAAAAAAAGAGAATACTTCATTTTCATATCATATCACATCTTTAATGGATTTCTTTTTCACATTCAATGAGAAAAAAAATCATAGAAATATATATTGTGATAAATGCTTTTTATCTTATCTACACATACAGGTGGTGTAATTTACAAAAGACCTTTCTAAGCGTAACTGTAGAAAGCTTATGCAAGTAGGTTACATTTGTCTCGCAACATTCACACAATTATATACAAAGCTTTGATCAAATTATCTTTAAAATTCTCAACCTAAAGCGTATTTTCTTGAGCACGAAATTAAAAATAAAAACAAATTACAGAAAAATGCATTTTCATGCAAGGTGAAAAGGAAGGGAAGGTGAGAGGTGAAAAGGAAAACAAAAATGGCAATAGTACTTTCAATCAACGACAGCAATAGCAGAAAACATTTCATTAACTATATGTAGGTATATGTGATAAAGAAACATGGATACAGATTAACCTTTCAAACAAAAAGTATTTTATATGTGATAAAACCATAAACAAAGGGTTCTGGGAACAGCCCCTGTAAAACAAAGAAGAAAGAGTGTTTTGGTCACTGTGTCCCCCCCCCCCCCTCCCAGGAACGATGCAGACCCTATTTACTGCAGTTGTATTATTTTTTTCACTTGTATTTAGTAAAATTATGAATAGGGTCTGTATTCCTAAGATAAAAAATGTATGAAACCCTTTTCTATGTTTTGTTCCTACATGTACATGTATTCTCCCGGTTTTAAGGTAAATATTTAGGCATCATCTCGCAGAATCCCCTCACAAATAGAGGGAGATATATATGAAGAAAGAAGGGCAGACAGAAAGTAGGGGGATAGAAAGATAGTATAAATATGAGAATGGGAGAGAAATAGAGAATAAATATAAGAGAAATAGAGGATAAATAGATGATGAATATGCAAATGGGAGATAAATAGAATATAAATATGGGAATGGGAGAGAAATTGAAGATAAATAGGAGAAAAGGAACTAAAAGAAGATATATGGGAGGCAAAACAAGAAAGAGAAAATGAATATTAAAGAGAAGAGTCAGAAAAGGGTGAGTAGAGAGAGAATGCACAAAGAAGAGAATTGAAAGGGTGCACAAAAATTGAACAGGGAATGGTAGAAAAGTACAGAACCAAACTTGATACAAGTACACAAAGAAGATAGCCTAACATATCAAACATTATAGGCAATTATCACCTCCTTCTATTCATACATTATCTTACATCTTTTCATATGCAATTCTAATACACTAGAATTTCAATGTTTTAATCTATACAAGGCTTTTTTGTAATTATCTGGTATGAAAGTTAGTTAACAATCCAGTATACATTTAAATATGGGTGTTTTTATGTTTGAACAATGAAAAATCCTTTAAGGGTGGACATGAAGCAACTTATTGCAAGTTAGGTCTGTATATTTACATGATTTCCATCACCTAACTATTCAATCATAAATAAATATATATCAAACACATTTTGATTCGTCATCACCTTCATTCTCTATACACGATGATGTCTGTACAATTTATACATAAACTTAATTTCATAATTACATACTTCTTTCCCAAAGAATACTATAATACAACTTAACCTCTTGACCAAAAAGTTCTGTCCAATCCATGTTTATTTCCGTCAGTCCCTTACACACCATATTTGGAAGTTATACTCATTAAAAATTAAAGGGAAAGTCCACCCTGAAATTAAGTTAGTTTTAATAGGAGTAGAAAAATGAGAGAAACAAGTCAGTGAAAGTTTGAGCAAATTCCGATTAAAAATAAGGAAGTTAGGATTTTTTAAGTTGTGATCAATCAAACACAAATTGGCAACTCTATGACGTAAAATGCGAGCTCAACTTCCATTTGCTTAGTACTAAAAAAATCTAAAATTTTCATTTTCCCTCAAGAAAAATTTCAACCATACATGCACCCTAAATATAATAATTGCAAATATGTTTCTATACTCCCCCTGCAAGGAACAAATATATATTCCGTCATCAATAACGAAGAAAACATGATTTTATGGAATATTATGCACAAAGCAAATGAAGGAGAGCTCGTATAATAGGTCACAGAGTTGCCAATTTGTATTTGATTGATCACAACTTCAATAATTCATAACTTTCTTATTTTCATTCAGAATTTGCTCAAACTTTCACTCACCTGATTTTCTTATTGTTCTGCCTCTATCGAAACAAACTTATTTTTGGGGTGGACTTTCCCTTTAAGATCTAATGTTCACATGTCGGATTAATCACCTAGCAGCTGTTTGAATGCCTTTTACTGTGCACGTAACTCTAAATCCTTTTACACATGTGCACTACTATAAAATGTAAATGAACTCTAATTAGCAGGTACTTTTATTGGGCTAAATGGGCATAAAACATTTCCATAGACCTACATGTACTTGTGTATCTCAATATAATTCCTTCTAGCACTGATCATTTGAAATCTGTAAGCACTGCAAATATGACACAAGTTTGTACAAATACACAGATGTATTATCATATATAGTGTGCATGTATACAACGCTTGAAAATGTTTCTCTTGAAAAAGGAACATTTCGTGCATTCTACTTCTATTTCATACTCTGCCATTGAATCTCCACAAGCAAAACCCTCCATCCCCATTCAATTCATAAAAGTCAAACTGGGGTTTATATTTTGATATTAACGTCGATTTGGAAATTGAGATTGACCCACTAGTCTCATTGTAACTATGAAAACGTGTCTCTCACATCTATGGTCAAGGACTCGATGATAGCTTTAAAGCAAGTCTGCACTACTTGTAGCTACTTGCGCCCTCTATATAGCAAACAATGCCTAAGCAGTACCCATTGGTCCCCCATGAGCCTCTTTTTCTTATGTTAATTAGGAGCTGATTTGATGAGATAACAACCTGTCAGTGACCACACAGGGAGGTCTAATCCCTCCTGGCCAAACTAGTGCAGACAGGCTTTAAAGCATTCTGTGCAGTGGGCAGCAGATAATGCCCCAAAAGTTGAGTGTTCAGCAATTGCATGTCATCTCGGGGGGCCTTCCATTTTCCTTCCAGAAACAGAAACAATTCTAAGTCCTCTCATTGTGCAGTTTCCATCTATGGAAGATATGTCATGGCCTAGTTTATGAATGATACAAATCACACATATCAAGTCCAAAATGTTCAATCTTAATAGTTTACTCACGACAACTGTCCAATAACGTGGTGGAGCAGAAAGGGCTAAGCCCAGCACTGCACTGCTCTGCCTTCAAGTAGGTGACGTCTATCTCTAGCAGATGATAATTGCAGTGTCTCAAAGAGAGACGAGACAACAGCATCCATCTTCAGAAAGTCAGTACAACCCAACGTAGAGAAATTAGCATTAGGCAACTACGCGATGGATCGGAATTACTCTGAGATCTCGCGATGGTATAGAAGAAAGTTGAGGAGTGCCTTGGGTAAAGGGAGCTCCTGAATTTTGATTGATAAGTAGCTAGGCTCCACAGGTTTATCCTTATTGGCCAACTCCTCCTCCTCTTCCTTCTCTCTCTTGAGGCGTTGGAAGATGCCTTCGTCTGAAATGCCGCTACTTGACGATGCGTCACTAAGGAGATCATCATCATCCTCGTGCTCGTCTCCGATATCATCCTCACCCTCCTCCTCTTCAGCATATGTTGCGTCCATCTCAGTATCATCTATGGTTGCCATTGTCGTATCTTTCGATGATTCTTCCGTTTTTGAGTCGTCTTCCATTGCGTCCTGCACCTCGCTCTTGTCGTGCGTCTTGGAGCCATTAGGCCCGGGATTTGCCGGCTTTGATTTACCAAGTCCATTACCTCTCTTTCCGTTCTTTCTCTCCACCACCTCCTCCTGCCTCTCATCCTCTTCTTCTACTTCCTCTACTTCCTCAGTAACGTCTGTTGATTTGCCAGGTTGCTTTTCGCTCGGTTCGCTTTCACTTCGACGATTGTGTTGGCGTTTGCGTTCCTTCGGGAAGGAATTTCTAAACGCCCTCTTGATACTGAAGCCGATTGCTCCGTTACCTCTCTGATCGCTTCTTTGACTATCGCTATTATCATCATCGCTATCCTCCATGTCTTTGGATGAATCAGTCTTCTGACTCGTCTTTTGTGAACCCCCTTCTTTACTTGACCCCTCTCCCGCCCTCTCTCCTGCCCTATCCCTCCCATCTCTGGGTCTAGCACCGTGTCCGTTATCATCTGGTCTTTCCCTCTCGTCATCCGCGTCGTGCCACGTCTCTTCTTCTCCTTCCACCTCCTCCCTACGGCTGCCCATGTGCCGGGTGAAGAACGCCGCGTTGGTCATGAAGCGCTCAAAGCGGGCACGGTTCCGACCCCTCCGCGTGTTGCTGTACTCCTCCTCCTCCCGCGATCGTCCCGCATCCCTACGGCGATTCCACGGACCCGCATCTCCTCCTTCGTCCATGGCATCCTCCTCCCTCTCCTCCTCCCTCTCCTCCTCCTCATCGTCTCCGTCAACCATGAAGTCACCGGCCAGCTCCAGCATGTTGTTCACGCTGCGGATCATGATGCAGTTGTGCATGAGTCTGGGAGGCGAAGGTTGTGACCTCGGTTTGCGCTGTGCCCTGGGGCGGGGCTTGCGAGGGTTCTCCTTCTCCACGATGCCGCGCAGGTGGCGACGTATGTGAACACGGCAAACGTCTTGGAGGACACGAGGCTGGACATCAGCTGTAGAGAGAGAGAGAGAGAGATTAGACAAGATGGGTTAATGCTTTAATTCAAGCCTTAGCGTATCCAGTAACCGCAGCAGTTTCCTGCACTACCCTATCTCAGTCTCTTCACACTGCATAGAAGATGCAACATAGGACTGTTCCAGGATTTCACCCCCCCCCCCCCCGCCCTATTTCGCAGAAAACGTGACGATTCTGAGGTTTTTAAAACATGTAAAAAAAAAGATATTGATTGTTAAACATTTTTCTCTGAACCATTTCAAGGATGCTCCTTGTTGATATCTACTTATCTAGTAATACAGAATTTCAAGGATTTTAGAATTAACTTGAAGTTCCCAAATTGTGGATTTCATACTAAAAAACACCCCTGATATATTTAACATTGCCAGGAAGCCAGGAAAGACTTTCGCATTTAACCCAGGTGAGTGTTTCACAAAGACTAAGATCGACTTTAAGTTAAGACTTAACTATGGCAGACCATTTATGCCACTGGTTGCTCTCACCATTGGTCTCTCACAATTATGATCATTAGATAATATTATTTCCTTCAACAATGAACTATAAAAAAAGGTAGATTTGTGACCATGCTTTGAACGTCCCTTGAGAAACCAATGTCAGGAATGGTAAGAGGAACTAGTGGCATGAACAGCCTGCCATAGTTAAGTCCAACTTGAAGTCAATCTTAGTCTTTGTGAAACACTCCCCAGGTCTGATTCTTAAAGAGGAGATTCTAAGCTTTAAATGATAAATAAATCATTCATTACAATTAAATATCTCATTGTAATTGGATGTTCCAAACCCATCGAAGGAAGAGAAAGAATAATGAGTCTCAGAGAATGTTACTTTTGAGGAAAATATATTTAAGTTTGGAGTCTACGGAAGCACTCTGACTCATGACGTATTATGCAAAAAGACAAAAAAGGTATTCAAAAGCTCAACAGGAATTTCAGTGAGGAAATTATTAGAGTGGCCCAAACCTAGGCACATGAATCTAGTACATTCCACTTGATATTATGCCAAAGTATTATTATTATTATTATTTATTTGGCATTTCAAACATACAATAGAAGGTACAATAGAATGGCAACATTAAATACAAAGTATGACAGATTAGCACCTAACTCTATTTCAAAGTGAAGAGGGATTTACAAACAAACGAGACCAGTAACCAGGGTCGTAAAGAAACAAAAACCATTATGATAAACTCAAGATCAAATAAACACTGTTGTACACAAATAAATCAATGCCAAAAATACCACTTAAACATTGTCAAGTGCTTTCAAATTTTGGAATATCAATTACATAACAGAAAGGGAATTATTTCAGAAAATACACAAAACTATGCTGGCTAAATACACCTTTAACTTCACAAGTTCTTACTGAAAACCAAACAGTGCATCTTTCATATTAGATTTGTAATGCACGGTCACAAAATAATGAGGGTTTCATTGATATATGTACTTGATTAATTTGTTCTTGCCTATGAGAAAGGTAGAACACTGCATACCAAGTACAAGGGAAAGCTAAATAAAAAAATTATTTTTATCAGACTCGTGTGAAAAGTATATTTACATTTTGCTCCCTGCTTTGAAGAAAATAAAACCAATAACTGAAGATATTAGTGTGACTTTTGTTTTGATTTCAACTTACGTGGGTGGAAGGCTTGAAATGTCTCTCCCTCTGCCAACGAGGGCAGTATGAGGGGAGCAAAGGACACCGCCTTCAGGTTCTTTGTAAGCCAGCTACTCTGCCCCGTGCGCCTTATTTCAATCAACTGTTTAGTGTTTGGGGGTCAATTGGTCAGTGAGGGGGGAGATACCAGATCGGGTAGAGATTTTCACATCGGAGAGAGAGAAGAGAGGAGCGGAGAAAACAAGAACAGAAACAATTTGGCTGTGGCTACGTATGAAGGAAATCTTCACTTCGTCACATCAGAGGAAAAAGGGAGTAAGAGTCAAATATGTTCATGAGAATTACTCCCTTTTACCTCTGAAGGAACGATATCTGTGATGGCACCTAGGCTAATGATAGGGGCAGCTTTGAACACAATGGTCTGTCCTAAGATCTGAACCTGACCTTTTCTCTCAAAAATTTCTATTCCATGCCACCCTTAAAATTAATTGCCATCAAAAACCTCTAACAAATTATCTAGATTGAACGTCTCCAAGTAATGTTGCATGACTGCTTTTGGAGCGGAAAGAATGGTACAAGAAACATGTACAAGTTCATTTTAATAATGCAATTGAGCAGAGATACATTGCAGTCCGGGGACAGGTATGAGTAGAAAACTTTATTCATTTGGCATCCATTCTAAATCGCTTCAAAACTGCAAAACTGGGGATAAAGCTCAAGTGAAAATGGTCAAAGTGCCTCGGAACATCAGCCCAGATACCGCCGCCACACATCAAATACACGTAGAGATACAACGCTTGACTTACGAAGCTCAAGAGTTGCCAGTTTGCTGTACTCGTTCTGCGCCGGTTCTTGCAACGTGGCGAACGAGACTGAGAGGAGGTTTTTGGTTTCCCACGTGTATTGGCCAGTGCGCGAGATTTGCACCAACTATGGAATAGGGTGGGGTAGGTTGAATGGGCACCAGAAAGATAAAATAATTGGCATTAGTTTTCTCTCTCCTTCGTTATCCAGCCACACACAAATACCTCAACAAGTTTCTGCAATTGAGCATCCCTTTTCTCTCTTTGTACCACTTAGTTTTTGCTCTGTCAAAATGGCAACTAATCTGCTACCTTAAATGACCAAGTACAACTCATGCGAAAACAGTTTGTTGAATACTTTCTTGCATCACATGTTAATTCCATAAACAATGATGGGGCTTGTGAATGATTGAGGGTTATGTTCAAATTTCTAGATGAACTATTATTAAAGGAAGAAGAAATAAGTTTTGAGGTGTGATTATCGAGCTTTTTAAGAATAAAGAAACAAAGTTCACCATTAACTATTTAATTTTCATGAGTGGAAAAACACATCATTGAATATGTGCCTGTACGTGTTTTTCATACAGGCACATAAATAAATTGACATGGAAAAGTATACTGAGATGCCAGTACATTAAAAATGATTGTAATTGAAATTGAGCAGCAACTTTGGAAGTGAAACCTCCAAGAGTAATTTATCAAATTTCAAATTAAGGCAATGCATGGGTCAGTAGCTTTTATATCATTTGGTTAAAGACATTATGGATTTTAGCACTTGCCATACAAACTATACAGTTGAGGATTATTCGTGTGAAGTGAGTGTATATTTCATAGAATTTCTTGAACACAAATAAACTACCAAGAACAATTTCAAAATATTTTAAAGAGAGAATTACCACTAAAATATAAATATTACAGAACTGCATGTAGATCACTGCAATTTTTTAAAGGGATGAGCAAGACAATACGGGGCTAGAGAGAGAGAGAGAGAGAGGAAGAGGGAGAGAGAGGCAGAGAAGGGGGGGGGGGATAGAGAGAGGGAGAGAGAGAGAGAGAGAGAGAGAGAGAGAGAGAGAGAGAGAGAGGAGACTCTGGAATAGAGAGAAGTAGTGTGTGATAGTGAAGAAAAAAAAGAGGAGAGAGGTGAGATGGTGTTCAAAATAGAAGAGTAAGTGAAGGCAAATAACAGAGTAATAAAAGAAAACAGAGACAGAGATGGAGAGGGTGACAAACAGATGGACAGACAGAAAGAGGCGGAGAGAATGAGCAAGTGGGAAAGAAGAGATAGAGAAAGAGGGGAAACTTATAGATGAGGGAAAGAGGAAACTGTGAAAGAGGGAAGGAGTTGTAGAAATAAAAGAGATAGATAGATAGAAATAGAGAGAGTGATAACCCACCTGATCTTCTAAAGGCATCACAAGGACCCCACCCATCTTGAGTAAATTCTTCATGTAGTTCTCATGTTCAGGGGGACAGGCTGCACCACAGTAGACCCTGTCATAGCTCCGACAGCCAGAGCTCAGTAAGAGACAGTTCCCTGATAGGAGGAAAGAAAATTACATTCCAATACACTAAAAGATGATCACCTGACATTCAGTCCAGGTATTACTTGGTTAAATACATAGTCAGGAGTGTCGTGACCGAGTGGTTTAAGGCGCTTGACTGGAGATGCGAAGCTCGAGGGGTTCGAATTCCGACACGGCACTAACATCTTTTGGCAAGATATTATGGTTAGGGTAGATAATTGATTGGGGAACAATTGTTGTCTGAGCATATACACTGTATCACAGAACCTGAAGGATAGGACTGGTGCCGTGACCTGATATATATTTTCATCAGATTTATCGTCATTTTATAAACTGAATCAAGGTTTAATACTAATGATTCAAGGCAAGAAAGCCCCTGCTGTCAAAAACTAATTGAAGACTACAGCATAAATTTTACATTGCCTTCCAATCAATTACACCTCAGCCTATTTATGCACCCATAACCTTAATTCATTTGCAATCATAGAAATACAAATATACCCATTCCACTGATGTGACCAATTTAAGACAAACAAGTTAAACTACCTCAAATGGCTTAAAATCATTTTTGGCCTGCACCCAGTAGATAAAAATCTCGTGCTCGATATTGGAATTGAAAACAAGTCGCAACAAATCTTGGAACTAGCAGGATTTGAACCTGCTTGCTGGGCAGCGACTCTACCACCAGGCCATCACTGGTCCAAGGCACGGTCACGATGAACTGGAAACAAATACATCAGCTCTCCTGACTCATTCTGACTTATTCATTCATGAACTGCTTGCCATTACGACAAAGGCTTTTTCTTCTGACTTGTTTTCAACTACAAGAGCGAGCAAGCGATCTTTATCTTCTGGGTGCAAGCCAAATTTTGTTTACAACAATTGAAACTTCGCCCAGGAGGCCTAACAGTCAATAGGCCTGTCTTCATCAGCTTGAGATTGCCAAATAGCCCGCTATTTCTGATTTGGGAAATAATCCCGAAGATACAAATCGCGTCTTCATCAGCTCGAAAACTTGAAACTCAAGCTCGAGAAATTAGCTCAAGATATTTTGCTCAGCGCTTGCGCATAGTGCGAGTCTTCGGGCTGGTGAAGGCGCACTGTTAAAATAGCGAGACATTTTGCAAACTAGCCCAAGATGGGATGATTATCTCGACCAAATATCCCACTAATTGCAACTTCCTGTTGATGAAGACGCAAATTAACTGGATAACTTGCGATCTGGATAGTTCAAATAGCGGGATCTTGGCAATCTCGAGCTGATGAAGGCAGGCCTAATGACTTTAATCTGTTGGTTATCAGCAGGGTCACTTGGCCCGAGATACATTACATATATGCCAACCTTGCACTCACCTTTTATAAAGATTGGGTCACAGAATTCATACAGATCAACGGAAGGGGATCTATCGAGGAACAGTTGCAGACGTTCATTCGCGTAGTCTATCACGTCTTGGTGGATCTCTATGCCGTGGTTGACCCCGCTTGAACCTGGGAGGGTGATAAATAAATCTCAAGCGTTAAAGGACTTGCACCGCAAACCTTGAAATGATAATCCCTTTCAGCAGCTCCAGAAGTTATCTCGGATTGATGATATGCCAAGGTTCAGTGTGAGGTGTCAGGGTGAAGACTATTACTCCAAAATGTCGTAACTGATAACACAAAGGCAATTGTATTTTTTCTCATAAGCTATGTTTCCAGCTAAATACATATCTAAATGTAGCCCCTAGGACCTTATCATTCAGTATACATGTATATAGATGAATCATTCTTCAATCACAGAGATTCTTTTTTTTAATCACATGGATGCATGCACGTGTAGCACATATAATGTTTCTTACAACAAGAAGTGGCCCTAAGCCCTGGGCCCTGTTTCATGAAACCTGTTACTGTTATAAGCTACTGAAATCGAGGCATTTGATTGGCTGAGATCACATTTGTCATAGTTCTGTGGCAGTTGTTGTTGATAACAAGTTTCGTGAAACAGGGCCCTGACCCTCCAGTCAGGACTGAGTACTCAACAAAGATCTCATCAAAGAACTCATCAAAGAACTCATCAAAGAACTCACCAAAGAACTCATCAAAGAACTCATCAAAGAACTCACCAAAGAACTGATCAAAGAACTGATCAAAGAACTCACCAAAGAGCTCATCAAAGAACTCATCAAAGAACTCATCAAAGAACTCATCAAAGAACTCAACAAGAACTCATCAAAGAGCTCATGAAAGAACTCATCAAAGAACTCATCAAAGAACTCACCAAAGAGCTCATCAAAGAACTCATCAAAGAACTCATCAAAGAACTCACCAAAGAGCTCATCAAAGAATTCATCAAAGAACTCATCAAAGAGCTCATCAAAGAACTCATCAAAGAACTCATCAAAGAACACATCAAAGAATTCATCAAAGAACTGATCAAAGAACTGATCAAAGAACTGATCAAAGGACTCATCAAAGAACTCAGCAAAGAACTCATCAAAGAACTCAACAAGAACTCATCAAAGAGCTCATGAAAGAACTCATCAAAGAACTCATCAAAGAACTCAACAAGAACTCATCAAAGAGCTCATGAAAGAACTCATCAAAGAACTCACCAAAGAACTCATCAAAGAACTCATCAAAGAACTTATCAAAGAACTCAATCAAAGAACTCATCAAAGAACTCAACAAGAACTCATCAAAGAGTTCATGAAAGAACTCACCAAAGAACTCATCAAAGAACTCATCAAAGAACTCATCAAAGAACTCATCAAAGAATTCATAAAAGAACTCATCAAAGAGCTCATCAAAGAACTCATCAAAGAACTCATCAAAAAACTCATCAAAGAACTTATCAAAGAACTCATCAAAGAACTCACCTATAACCAGACCGACCATGGTACTGAGGTACCCCGTCCCACTCCCTAGGTTAAGGAAGGAGAGTCCTGGCTCCAGCTTCAATGCCTCCATCACTTCGGAGTAGATACAGGGAGCTGACAGGTGAATGTTGCCATGCTTCCAGGCCAGGTCCTTATAGGCACTGTCCTTGTGTCCTGATAATAAAGACACATACAAGAAAGGAAAAAAAAGAAAAATATTGTACTTGAAACGTTGGCAAATAAGCGTAGAAACAAGGAGTGGTTATATTACATTGCAGGGAAATATTACCAAGCCAAGCCTTATGATCTGATGATAAAGACACATACAAGAAAGAAAGAAACAAAAATATTGTCTTTGAACCGTTGGTAGATAAGCGTAGGAACAAGGAGTGGTTACATTACATTGCAGGTAAATGTTACCAATTAAGCCAAGTCTTTGTAGGAAAGAGCTGTGGAGCATTTTTTTTTAAAGGGGGCCCTGAGCATTAAAATTGTTTTATTAAAATGTGTTGTGTATCATGAGTCTACTAACGACAGAAAAGTAATATTATAAAGTATTGATCAATGGGACATTCATTCATTACCATTCTTCCTGGATATAAAGTCCTGACTACATAAATGTCCTGGGAACTTACGAGAAAACAAACAAAATACACATATATTTACAGATATACCGACAGTAGCTTTTAGTATACATGCATACACAACTGGTATTATCAATAAACAAATCTTCAGGATAGGCTGCAAATGCAAAGCCTTTCGAAGATTACAAGAAGAAAAAGAAGGAGAAAAGAAGAAGAAGGAGAAGGAGAAGAAGGAGAAGGAGAAGAAGAAAGAAAAGAAGAAGGAGAAGAAGAAGAAGAAGAAGAAGAAGAAGGAGAAGAAGAAGGAGAAGAAGAAGAAGAAGAAGAAGAAGGAGAAGAAGAAGGAGAAAAAGGAGAAGAAGAAGGAGAAGAAGAAGAAGAAGGAGACGAAGGAGAAGAAGGAGAAGAAGGAGAAGGAGAAGAAGGAGAAGAAGGAGAAGGAAAAGAAGAAGAAGGAGAAGAAGGAGAAGAAGAAAAAGAAGAAGAAGAATAAGGAGGGGGAAGAGAAGGAGGAGGAGGAGGAAGAGGAGGAGGAGGAGGAAGAGGAGGAAGAGGAGGAGGAGGATGAGGAGGAGGGGGAGGAGGAGGAGGAAGAGGAGGAGGAGGAGGAGGAGGAGGAGGAGGAGGAGGAAGAGGAGGAGGAGGAAGAGGAGGAGGAGGGGGAGGGGGAGGAGGAGAAGAAGAAGAAGAAGAAGAGCCCCCAGAAGTTACCTCAATTTGAAATAGTTTCACAGCGTGTTAGATACATTTCCTTAAACACTTATACTTGTACACAGTGCACTGTTTTGTAATATACATGTATATCAATTAGCAAGCAATTAAGATCAAAATCAATTATTTGGACAAGTGAGATTGATGATGGGATATTGAAAGCTGCAAAACTTGAGTTTTACCTACATGTATGAGCAAGATCACATTAATGTTGCACAATATAAAATTCAATAACATGTACATGTACTGTGCGGGGTACTGAATATACCAGTATTCATTTAAATGCTAAATGAAACATTGCTCAGCTAATAGGGAAGCATGCTTGGCAAAATTCATGTCGGGACTGTCATCAGCTGAGTTCGAAGCAATTGCACTTACAGGTACATGTACATCATATATATGCACATGTGGAATTTGTATAATTTATATGTCTCAGCTAGAGGCTCTTCCCACTATAACTCTTTCTCTCAATTATTGAAGGAAATTGTGCTATTGATTTGATGATTAAAATCAAAATCAGAACTTCATGTTGACTGCTGAAAAGATGGAAGGGTGTAAACTCATTTTATTTTCACACAGAGCTAACACCCTTTTGGCGCCCACATTATGTTAGGCCTGTCCTCATCAGCTCGAGATTGCCAAATATCCCGCTATTTGAACTATCCCGACGCAAGTTCAGCCCGAAGTTTGAATTAGCGGGATATTTGGTCGAGATAATCATCCCAAGATATCTTGGGCTAGTTTGCAAAATATCCCGCTATTTGTCCGGTGCGTCTTCACCAACCCGAAGACTCGCACTATGCGCAAACGCTGAGCAAATATTTTGAGCTCGAGTTTCAAGTTCCGAGGTCAAGTCTCGAGCTGATGAAGACGCGATTTGTAACTTCAGGATTATTTCCCAAATCAGAAATAGCGGGCTATTTGGCAATCTCGAGCTGATGAAAGCAGGCCTATTGACTGCTGAAAGGCGGAAGGGTGCTAACTCATTTTACTTTCACACTGAGCTAACACCCTTCTGGCTGCCAGCAGATGATGAATGCCCTCATATCCCGGAGGGTGGAGAGGGGGGGGGGGGGGGGGGGGGGGGGGGGGTGGAGAGGGGGGGGGGATGGGGTCTTATAAAAATGGATAGACATTAGACAGGAATCAAATGGACAGGGTTGTGAAGGCAATTCACCCTTAAACTCTTTAAAGGACCCCAATCAATTTATTTTGAAAAGTGTCATTATTCATGAGATACATGTATGTCACTGGCTGAAATGTATATTCTGTAAATTGTTGTTTCACTGTGAAGTTGCCTAAAAAATTATCTAATATTTTCTACCATGCTAATGGAAAGATTTTAAGGCAATGTTGCAAAGTAATTATTTCATTTTGTTTTCATACTAGGAAGAACTACTTTTTTAACATCTCAAGTATCCCTTTCTTTCTTTCTTTCTTTCTTTCTTTCTTTCAAGTGCGCCCATGTCATGCTAAAAGGCAGTACATCAAGCTGAAAATATCTTAATTTTTTATATCTCTTGTTCACTTAAAATATTGTACATCAAAGGGCAGGATTACATCTCATTTTTCAGCATACCTACATGTACACTTATTCTTTGGGGTGAGGTTTCATTTAAGTGTCAAGTGGAGGAATATATGCATCTTGTCAAAGTCACTCTGTTTTAATCTTCAGAATAATTCTATGGAAAACACAGAGGCTGGCCCACTTTCTATTGGACGTAAACAAATGTGATACCTATATCATAATGTATCAAACGTCATTCAAAGCACAAATGAACAAGTACTCTCTAGTCTCTATAGAAAGTGCACTTTCGTACATGACATCAAATTGTACTTCCACAATGCAAAAAGAACAGCTACCTGGTAGCTAGCATTCACCAGGTGAAGAGAATTGCTGCATACATTCTCATGTTACCTGACCTTTATCGTTAATGCAGTACTTGTACATCAAGAGGTGCCCGAGTTATTGCAGGTTGACATTAATAAGGTACATGTACGTGGATAACAGTCAAAGCTCTTTGTCTTTTACGAGCAACCCTGCTAAGGGATTTCGATGTATATTGGTCGCCATGTTTTCATACTTTTTCTTTTTTCCAAAGGTGTCTTGGAGTGTTGGAAAAGAATTGTATTATTTTTTCCCTCAAATTATTCACTGTTTCATCATAATTGTCAATTTTGGAGGGGTGGGGTGGTGGCTAATTAGTCTAATACAGAGCTTTTATATAACTTTTTTTTGTGGGAATTTTTAATTTGTTGTTGTTGGTGGGGGGGGGGGGTATCTGATTGCATTTTTGTTTGTTTGTTTTTTCAGTTCAGCTGTTTTTTAGAATTGATTGAAATGCAAGAGAACTGTGAGGGTCCAAAATCAACTTGAACGATTTTGAAAGCATTCATTGAATCTTAAGAGGTCGAAATCAGCAGAAATGGAACTTACATAAAATACAGAGACACACTAACCCTTACTACTATTTACAAGCACTAGACTGTGTGTTAATCATTGACATTTTATTCTAGCCTTTTCAAACCCTCTCAGCCCTGTCGCCTTGTAACAAGCTCAATTTAACATGAGCCAACCCACCTGATTGAGAGCCTAATCCATCACTAAATTTCAATCGAGTTTGCTTTTATCTCATGACAATGTACATGTACAAACATGTACGGTATACTTTGTGATTACAACATGTACATGTACATGCACATGTATCACTCAATGTCAATTAATACCAGTACATATCACATTCATTTATAATAAAATGAATGCAGGTATAAAAATGTCTTCCTCAAAAAATAAAAATCTTTGAATCCAGAGTTCCAGACATTCAGATTGGCTACACTGTACTAGCATCAAATACAAAAGAGCAACCCTGTTTGCTTTAGATTAGTATTATCAACTGAATCATAATAAAAGGGTCCAAGCCTTTTGAAAAGACAAAAACAAAAACAAAATCAATAACAAAAACCTATCTAAAGGCCCGGTCACACAGAGGGGACGCATGGGGAACGCACGGCCAGCGCATTGGAAATTTGTAATTTTGTCCAGTGCGTTGTCGTGCGCCCAACTTTTGACACCAAATGCATAGCGTGTTGCTAGCCCGCTGAGCGCATACAGGGCGCATACAGGGCGCATACAGTACGCATACAGACCGTACCCAGGGCGCACATGATAATAACTTCCACGAATGCACAGCGTGTTGCTAGCGCGCTGGACGAATGGTCCACGCATGCACCGCGTTCTACGACGCACGACCAGCGCATTGGAAATCGGAAAAGGCCATGTGCCTAACTTTTGACGTGATTTTGGAAAAGCTAGCGAGCTGACACAAAATTCACAGCGTGTAGCTAGCGTGCTGTGCGTATACAGGGCGTGTGCCCCGCGTATATGTCTGGCGCTGGTCTAGCGCGCTCAACGCACGTCTGGCGTGCCTTTGGCGTGTACATTCATGCGTCGAGCTCCGCGCACACTTTTAAGCATGCTCAAAAAATCCCGACGCACACAGCGAATGACGACGAATGCATAGCGCTGGTCCAGCGCTGGTCAAAATTGAAAATTTTCCATGCGCCGGCCGTGCGTCCCGCATGCGTCCCCTCTGTGTGACCGGGCCTTTACATGTACATGTGTATAATGTAAATTGCATACATATAGTACATGTGTAGACTCTTATTCTGCTAATAAAATGGTCAGGGCTTCATAATGTGCATGTATCACTTTCTTCTTCCTTTCCCTCCCATGTCATTCCTGTCTTCCTTCACTTTCCAATAAATGCAGGTTTTTTCCCCCTCTCTCTCCCACTTTCTAGAATTGTCTTCTTCCTTCTATTACATGTACTGTACATGTATCTGTCTTTATAACCATACTTTTCCCCTCATATTTCCCTTTAAGTCTTTCTTCCTCTGGTTTCTTCTTCCTCCTTTCCCTTAGACTTTCTTTCCTGTCCTCCTTCTCCTTAAAAATAACAGTCATACTACAATGTATGTGCACATTCAGATGATCAATTACTTTTTTCTCAACTTCTTCCTTGTATTTTCTGTCTTAAAAAAACATTTTCCCCTTGAAGTTGAAGTCTCAATTCCTCTGGTTTCTTCTTCCTCCCTTCCCCTTAGACCTTTTTTTCATGTCTTCCGTCTGATTCAAATAACAGTCATACAAACCTGGAGATGATCATTTAATCTTATCTCAACTTCTTCCTTCTATTATCTGTCTCCTAAAAAATACTTTTCCCTTCATGTTTCCCTTTAAGTCTTTATTCCTCTGGTTTCTTCTACTTCTTCCCTTTCTCTAGACTGTGCCTTTCATCTCCTTCAAATAACAGTCATAAATGTATGCATGTTGTACATGCAGATGATCATTTACTCTTTTCTCCAACTTCTTCCTTCTCTTTTCTGTCTTTAAAAACATACATGTACCCCCCCCCCCCACACACGTTTCCCTTGAAGTCTTTATTCCTCTGGTTTCTTCTTCTTCCCTTCCCCTTAGACTGTGTCTTCTCCCTCAAGTACAGTCATACAGTACATGTATAGTGCATGCAGATGATCATTTCCTTTTTATCTCCACTTCTTCCTTCTATTTTCAATCTGTTAAAAATTACTTTTCCCCTTCATTCTTTCCTACTGGTAATGCGATTGCATTGTGAAAGAAAAGGTGTGGAAAGGATCAGAAACAGTTGATCATGTAGCATGTAAGTATTGGTGTGCAGTGCAAGGTTCTGGAGTCATCAAAATCATAATAAATTTGACCGAGTCTTGGTAAAGTAACAAGCACTGTACACAGAAAGCTATATATGGGACAACACACATGCTGTCATGGCTAGTACTACCTTGATTTCCTTGTCTTTCTATGCTCATTACTCAGCCAGTATACATTTTCTTCCAAAATTGTTTGGCACATGTCATTTATTTGTAATCTTGAACATTCAGTGTAAGTTTCGTTTAATTCTGTGAGAATTAATTTTCTTTTTTTTACCAGAACTGGAGTTTATCTTTAAGTCTTAATTCCTCTGGTTTCTTTTTCCTCCTTCCCCTTAGACTGTGCCTTTCCTGTCTTCCTTCTCCCTCAAGTACAGCCATACATGTATGCAGATGATCATTTACGTTTTATCTCAACTTCTTCCTTCTATTTTTTGTCTCCTAAAAAGGAAATACTTTCCTACCTCCCTATTAAAGTCCTGATTGCTCTGTGTATCATTTCACAAAACCCTCATATTACAAGTTCACTGACATCCCAATGAAATTGTCGCTTTTGGGGGAGGGGGAGGGGGGTGTATTACATCAACAATGGGTCACCTGTCGTAAGCCCAAGTTCTCCGGTTGGACTCCATGGAATACTTAACATTATATCCATGTTACATACTGTATACTCAAATCAAATATAAATGTATTTGATGGGCTGAGACTTAGGACTGATTTCCAGTGCATTACGTATGTAATTGATGTACATATTATCATATTTCTATGAGAGCAGGAAATATTCCTATACACTAGCTCTATATCACATTGCACTTATGGCTTGGATTTCCTTTAATATGAAACACTAGATTTGAAAGTTTATTTTTTAATGATACTAGAAGTATCACTAGTCCTCAAGCACAATTTTGAAACTGACAGTTCAAAACAACTCTCTTTTGTAGAGTATAGTCTACACGTAAACAAGCTTTATTATGGTTGTCAGATACATGTACATTGTACATGTACATACGTACATGTACACTGTAGTATAGGGCCTACATTGTACATGGCAGTGTTAGCCTTTAAAGGGGAAGTCTACCCTGGCAATAGGTTGGTTTTAATAGAAGCAGAAAAATAAGAGGAACAGGTCAGTGAAAGTTTGAGCAAATTCCAATTTAAATAGAGTAGCGATCTATCAATCAAAAATTGGCAATACTGTAACATATTGTGATCTCCTCTCCAATTTGCGCTGTACATGTACATAAAATGTCCTAACTTTCATTTTCTGTTATTCATGATGAAATACATCTCTTTTTCATCTAGGGGTTGTATAGTACAAACATATATTTGCAATAATTATATCTAGGGTGCATGTATGATTGAAAAATGTATTGAGGGAAAATACAAATTTCAGATTTTTTTTAGTACAGAGCAAATAGGAGGGAGCTCGCAAGATACATCACAGGGTTGCCAGTATATGTATGTGTTTGATTAATCGCAACTTCAAAAATTCATAACTCTATTTTACTTGTTAATTCAATTTAGAAAGCACATTAAAAAAAAGGAAACTGATAAAATGAATCAATCGTTTCTCTTCTTAAGAAGGGCCAACCATACTGGGAGTGCCCTTCCCCCTTTGGACCCCTCCCCTAATACCTAAAACGATTTAAAACTTGAAAGCATGTACATGTACAGGTGTAGAATATCTTTCTCATCCAATTTGTATGGAAACAAAGGGGGTGAGGGTCGATTGTCTACAAACTTGAGAGAAACTAATTCTCTTGCACTTACCAAAAGTTGCATAAAACTAAATTTGTCCAACAACAATCTCAGCTTTTACAGTGCCAAGCTCTTAAATAGCTAATTGGTTAAGTCATAGCTCTTATTTTTGTCCTTTTCCTTTTAATGGGGGGGGGGGGGGTCATCTTTTGAATGGCAGTCAAAAAATCATTTCCGTTAATGTAATCAAATTTAAAACATCTTTAAGTGATTGTTTCAAATATTCCATTCACCTGTTATACACAGGGATACCAACCTTTCAGAGCACAAATCAGTAACCATAAGGCTCAAAATCAGTAATTTGGGGAATAAATCAGTAATTTCCTATGCGGCGCCATGAATCTTAAAAGAATGGCAAGCGGACGCATGCGCGCATGATTATCTGAAATTTTGGCTTCTATTAAGAGAATACTTGATAATTTTCCATCTTTCTCATGCAGCGAGTGCTGGATGGCCACCATACTGTACAGCACTTGCTACGATAGATCCCTATGCAAAAAAAAAAAAAAAAAAAAAAAAAAAAAAAAAAAAAAAAAGCGTAATTTTTAGACAACATTCCGTACTGCCGTAATGGTCGTTAATTTCCGTAATAATTACGGGAAATCCGTACTAGTTGGTATCTCTGTATACACGTATTAAAATGAAAGGTTGTACATACGTCTCAATAGTCAGAATGCGAATTGCATATAATTTGTTGTTGCTAGGTAGGACAAACATTATGGTGACTGGTCCTACCTCACGACACATAGTGTATGCAGTTCGCATTCTGAAATAATTTGTAACAAGGCACTTAACAAAGATTTATGCATTAAATTTGATTACATTACGAAAATGGCTTATTGCCTTAAGTCCCTGAGCGCCAATTATGAACTCATTTCACTGAAAGCTATTTTTTACTTCTGGAGTCCAATTATTGCATTGTGGCATAATCCGTGAGATAGTAGTCACATCTACAGCTCTACAGCTTTGAAGATATTAACTTTAACAAAATAAGACCTTTTGATTGATTTCTTTTTCGGGGGGGGGGGGGGCATCTTTTAGGGAGCCATTTGCCCTTTAGATCCCGTACAAGTCAAGCATAATTCGATTTACAAGTGTAATTTTAAAGGAGGTGAGGCATGGCAAATACTGGTTAACGCCATCTACGACTTCTTTTGGACAACTGCACGTAAACGAATGAACTTGATTAACAGTCAGCGCGCTAGCCTTCGGAAAAGAGACCGAAATTCTCTTCACGCTTCGGTTTCGCGTACATGTAGGTAGCACGCACATAGATACTGCGGTTGTGTCGTCCGTAGTCGTATTATACCTGATTGGCCGTGAGTCAGGCCACTGGAAAGACACGTAGTCTCGTCATGCTACACCCCCTTTAACTGCATGAAAGCTTGTTTTCTTGATTCTACCTTGTGACCAGTCTTACCTGCAAGATAGTAGTCGCCTCTGTCCACAGCTCTGAAGACATCTTCAACAAGGTTTGACTTGATGTAATCTGCATCCTTGAGGTTGTCCACTAGGTGGTCGTTATTAATCCCTGCACTCACTGCTCCACCCATCCTGTGATGCGGACAAACAAAATAAAATAATATAGGATAGGTACAATGTTGTATGTACTGTCACTCATCTGGACAAATCTCGAAATATCTGCATCATTGTAGATCACACCAGTAAGTTTAGTTAGAGATATTTATAATTAAATGTATGTTTTTTAGTGTATCGTCTTTGTTTTATTGATATCTTTGCCTCAGATTCTAAACACAATCCTGGATTTAGCTAATGCTGCAATCATAATTATAAACCTTTAGGTCAGTCGGGAATCCAATGACTTTTACAAGCCGTTCGCTTGTCTGATTATCAAGATATTTATGATTGGAATTAGATATGTGAAAAACTGTTTGCCAAACGGTTTTGAACTACTGTTTATTGGGGAAAATGAGTATGGTAAAATCAGTCTCTCAATGATTTTTACTTTTTTGAAGCACTTCATGATCATTTTGAAGCGCAATCTTTTTAGGGCTGTAATATATTACAAATACACTATATCACAGACACTGATAACACGTAGGGCTATGAATCTCAGATTTGTAAAACTGGAAACATTGCCTTAAAATCATTATTCTAGGATCTATCTATCTATCTATCTATCAGGCTATAGTTCATCCAGACGTTGGACAAAGCCCTCCTCATGAAATTTCCATTCTCTTCTGTCTCTAGCTGTCCTAGTCCAAGCAGCCGTTTCCATGTATGATGTTAGGTCATCTCTCCATCTTCTCTTCTGCCTTCCTCTTCTTCTCTTTCCCACCCTTGGTTGCCATTCTGTTAAACGATTTGTCCATCTATTGTCCTGAAGTCTTGCTACATGCCCAGCCCATCTCCACTTTGATTCTCTGACTTTCTCCATGATGTCTTTAACCTTTGTTTTCTGGCGTATGACTTTGTGGTTGATTTTGTCTCGCAGAGATAAATGCGACATCTTTCTTTCCATAGCTCGTTGAGTAGTCACAAGCTT
The DNA here is from genome assembly GCA_035222895.1 of Strongylocentrotus droebachiensis. Taxonomy (NCBI): domain Eukaryota; kingdom Metazoa; phylum Echinodermata; class Echinoidea; order Camarodonta; family Strongylocentrotidae; genus Strongylocentrotus; species Strongylocentrotus droebachiensis. Next base: position 69,582 of record JAVYIG010009060.1, read on the forward strand.
CTGTTCTAGATCCTTTGTCAATGACCATGTTTCTGATCCATATGTCATAGTTGTTAGAATGCATTGGTTGAACATTCTTCTTCTTAGTGACATGGGTATGTTTTTATCGGTTAACATGTCTTTGTCTTTATTCTAGGATAGTCCCCAGCAAATTGTCAATTTTGACGAGCACGTATCGGAGTTGTAGAATATAGGCATAGAAGGCTCGCCCGGACGATTTGGAAGATCTTGCCCTTGCTACATGTAGTAGTAGTAGAATAGCAATGTGAACATGTTTTGTGATTCAGTATTTCATTTCATGAAAGTTTTGTGAATCTTAATCTGCATGATCTAAAATGTACATGACTTAAACTTGGAAACCCCTCATACAGTACATGTCATAATATTAATGTAAGTTTCTGCTTGGCAATAATATTTGTTGGCTCAACTTTAGATTACCCCATCAAAACATAGTATGTTCATTGGTCGTCCAATGTACAATTTATTGTAGTCCCTTCCCTTTATTCGTGACCAGTTTCTGCACTTGATAACTCATCAAGTGCGCACGTACGGAATCTTTTCACCTAGTCTATTCACTGTGACCACCTAAACTGCACTTGGCAACCTAAACACTAGCTGTATAGGATGCCCGGCTGGCAACCAAGAAAAAAAGTTCAGTGAGAGCCCTGCTCGTCCGAGAATGAGGATATTGTCCGCATTTTCGCGGATGAAAAAAAAGATTCCTCAATGATTTTCTTGATGCATTTCACATTGCCTTTGTACAGGGACTGTCACTTTATTAGCGATAAATCCTCAGGAAAAAAGGCAACCCATAAAAGTAGACGGTGAACTGGAGTTATTTTCTAACGCAGATTCTGATTTTCGCATCGCCAGCGCGCGGTTCAGGAACCCGAAACCCGCAGAGCGCTGATGAAAAAACATCTGCGAAGATGCGAATGATCCTTATTTTTTAGGACCCAATTTGTCTGCGTTTACGAGGATATCCTCATTTATGCACACGATTATCATTCTTGGACCAGCGCCCCTACTGATGTATGTTGGTTGTTGGCACTTTGGTAATATACATCCATGTCTTCCTAATAGTAGGGTGTCTGAACGATTTTTCAATTTGTCTCCGCGATATTGCCATTGACTATAACGTGTATTCACTTCCGGGGTCTATGGTGCGAACGGCCATCCATACTTTCATTCACTATAAGCGCACATGTTACGCGATGTAACCATGGTTTGGACTGTTGGGGCGAATGATCTCTTGGGGCTAGCGAAAAATAAGTGCATACATATTTTCCTTATGTCTAGCCGGACATAAGCCCGGGGGGCGCAGCTCAGGAAAGTGGCAAATTTTGGAGCTAGGATGCAAACAACATTTAAATCGCTGTTTTGACAAAGATATTTTTAGAATTTCGGGGGTGCGCCCATTCGGGGAATATGGAGAAAAACCTGCTCTTTCATATGACACCTCATTTATTGAGTTTCACCTTCAGGATCACAATCCCCAAAGGTTTGAATTTCAATTTTTTCATAAAATCATTGACCAATTTTCAAGGTCGCGCAATGCACGTAGACTGCATAGGGATGCGTGTAATCTCTATGGGAAGTATTTTAGCACACAACATCGGGTGCGCTATCAGACACCCTATAGACCTAACTTACATTAATGCCTGTTGCAGTGTTGGCACATTGGCAATATTATTTTCTCTGTTGGTCGACCGAAACGAAAAACCCCAATTTGCATGGTAGATCAGAGTATTCTAAAGCTGTTCCCATTTGTTTAAGTAGCCCTGTCTGATCACAAAATGCCTAGACCTACTAAAAATGACGCACAAGACCATAGCTGGTCAACAGACAACACAACATGCACAATCACTAATCAGCTGTTATTTGCTTCCCTGCCGCATTTGGCCTGCCTGAGCTGTGCTGTGCAGAAATTGCACTGCACTACAGTACACGGCAGCATTGCCATTGTTAAGCACTGGAAATATGCGACATCCCGTTGTTTACATCTGAACAGACGATAATTTGCAGCATAACAGCCCGTTTTATTTTAATTAATGAACACAAACTGTAGAGGAAACTATTATCCTTACCTGTCCAATATCGGATATCACCAATGGGAGAGCAGAATTCGGAAAATATTGATGGTTTTTGTGCTGAAGAGAGCAGAAGTTATCGCGACATACTTCCAGGGGTTAACAAAAATGACGTCATCCATAACAAAATATTGGATTGTGGGAGCTCATTATGAATATTCATCGATAAGTTCAGTGCCCCCACGGCCAAATCAAAACAACACAGAATGAAATGGAGTACTGGTAGAACTAGACTATATCTATTCTGAATTATTCTTTTTTCTCAAAAGTATAGTTAAATGGATAGATCGCACGAAAATAAGACATTATAGAGATTTTTCCCCAACACTAATGTTGGCCTATATATCTCTTTGAAATGCCCCCCCCCCCCCCCACTAAAAACAGAAGTGGTCATCTGTCGAATTTTTCATTAGAACTTGGGCAGCCTCATCTGTCATTTAAGGGATGCTCCCCACCCCCCACCCCAAAAATGAAGTTCTTTGTAAAAAGAGGGATCGACAGGTGTGGTTGGAGATATGGGAGGGGTGGAGGCCGGGGGCTCGGTGGAGAGCTGGGGAAGAGGGGCTTAATAAATAAGAGAGCGAGAATGAGAGAGAATGAGAGAATGAGAGAGAGAGAGAGAGAGAGAGAGAGAGGGGGGGGGAGAGAGAGAGAGAGAGGTTTAGATACAGCGAAGAAAAAGTATGAAATGACGATCTGAGTTAATCTTTTCTTTACAAAATCTGAAAATCATGACTAAAGGGAAATAAAAGGGGGGGGGGGGGTAACTCAGATTTGGTTTTGACGGGGGTGTGCGGCTGAAGCGTCTATACCCATACATATTTTTAAGGAGTGGCAGAAAATGGTACCCATTAGCTATAAGGGACTTCCAGTCACTGAACGCAACCCATGTTAAGGTTTTGCCCGGGATTACCCGTTTATAAATTGGTCAGAAGCTGAGCTCAATAATTAGATGATAAATCTGTGCGACCGTCATCGGCGAGGACTTCGGATGGAAAAGCAGATGATTTCAATTATCTTTGAGGGATTTTGCATATAGAATTTTCACTTTAGCGAGATTATCGGTGAGATACTCCTGAAAAAAAAGAGTAACACATGTAACTTTAACACATAAGGCCAGGAGCTGAAAAGTGGGGGCACTTTTTAAAGATTTTGCAGCACAAAATCATACTCCATGTTTAGGGATCTTTAGCAAAAAAGTAACCCATTAGAACGAGTACACCCCCCCCCCCCCCGGGGGGGGATACAGGCCAACATATATTATCAAAATCTGCCAATTCTTTTATCTACATCCCATTTCCACTTTGTTAAATCCTCACTTTAAAGGTAATACAAAGTTTTGGTATGGGGTCATGAATTTGGTTCAAATGAACATATTGGAAGTACATGCCATCCTACCATATTAAGTGATCATTGTCGCGGTCGAAATCGAGTCGAAAGTTATGAAAATGTAAATAATGAACTCTTTAAGTTGTATATCTCCCTCTCAAGGTCAAGATATTAATTAAGTTATCAAACAATGTTTCTTGACTAAAATCGGTGACACGACATTTGCTCCTGCGACAATTGCTCCGGGCTTTATTTCGTCTAAGATGTAGGGTTAGGGTTAGGGTTTCAATAGGGTTTTATGTTAGGTTTAGGGTTAGGTTTAGGGTAGGGTATAGTGTTGAATCCAGGGTTGAAGTTAGCCATTCGATTAGTGTATGAAATTTACAGCGGAGCAATTGTCGCCGGAGCAAATGTCATGGAATCCTAAAATCGACCGATTAGCTATTCCCGTTTGAAAATTATACATCACAACTAAATATTCTGAGATTTTCATGGTCGCAGCTACCATTGTACAGCCGTAAGCGCTATTTGAAATTTATCAAAATTTACCGGGAGCACCGGTAAATTTTTATATTCAATTTTTCTCGAAAGCAGAAGTGTTTTAGGGGCTAAATTTTCTAGTGCTTATAATACATCGTGAGGGGTATCCAAATATATCAAAATTGTAAAGAATCACTATCCACCCAATTTTCAAAATTTACCAAAACTTTGTATTACCTTTAAGATAATCTTGAGCTCTGGTATGGGCATCGTAATGTCGAGAGAACCTAATTAATTCTGGATTTTTAAAAATCCTACAGTAGATTGATTGTTTGAACCAGTAAAATTAAAACCGACCTCACAGAAACTTGCTGGGAATGATCTTTAAAAAAATACCACTCTCGTTAGCACAGATCAGAGTGACCTGTCGCACATGAGGTCGGGCCTATTTTTTTTTTTTTTTTTTTTTTTTTTTTTTTTTTTTTTTTATTCGACAAGCTTCCAACATACAACAATATACAATAATAACAGATCAAAAATAAGTCAGCTTGAACAGGAATATACTTACCCTGATTTCCTTATCTTTCTATGCCCATTACTCATCCCCTACCAAAATCGTTTGATTTCATTTATTTGTAATTTTGAACATTCAGTGTAAGTTTTGTTGGATTCTGTGACTGTGAGAATGTATTTTCTATCATTACCAGAACTCAAGTTTATCTGTAATATTTGTGTGCTTTTGAATTTTAGTTCATGACATTAAATTTTTAGCTGCAGATTCATGTTTCATGTTCGTAGCACGTATACTTGCTTGTCTTTTGTGATTAGTTTTGGTTATGTAATCTTTGTATATTCATCAATAGTTGATTCATGCTTGTAGCTGATAAAACGCTTGGTGCTGGTTTTCTCTTTTTTTCTTTTTAAAACAAAAACAACAATTAACCGACCCATTCACACTTTACATATTCCAACAAATTCAGTGAGCTAATGCAGGCTAACAATTCTTATCAAACAAAGTAATTCAACCAAATAAAGATTTGACCCGATAGAAATACATTTCATTTCATAAAAATAATTATTGCCATAAACATTACAAACAATTTTGGTACATGCTATATAAATTATTTAAAAAAAAAGGGAGATACCAGCTGTTAAGCATGGTCAAGAAAATGTTTTCTTTTGGTAACTTAAGTTATCAATTATCCCAAATGTTATTACCCGATAAAACTATTAGGCCTTTGGCTTTATTGCCCTATATTTTTGGGGAAATTCGTTTCATTAAAAATGATGTATATATGGCAGTTTGAACATCAATGACGTACCTTCACTTACACAATATAATAAAAAAGGGATTTCAGTTATGCATTTTTTGGTTGCTGTTGTTGTTGTTAATGATGTTTCATCTTTTTTTTTAAAGCATGGACGAAGAAGTCGAAAACTTTTCGCTCTTTTAGTTATGGTCTTTTACTTTGTTTTACTGTAATTTTGTTTTGCAAAATGAATGATTTTCAAAGAATTCCATCCGAAAGATAGCACAAGTCTTATATTTATACACTATTTATTTATGTGCAATAGCGCCACCTTGCGATCACCCCGCACTTCATAAACAAGAAACAGCTGATTGCTGTGTACGTACATGTGCACTGGTGCTGATCTGCATGCTGTAAAATACAGTACAGTCACAAATGGAAGAGCGTATACCGAACATGTGTGTCAGTCATTTGGGTAAATAGACGAACTTCCCTCAATACTTTTATGTAACTAACCCTTTCGCATGTTTGTTGATGACTAACTGAAAATTAAGAAATGTCATGTCACAATAGTAAGACCATTAAGTCACTGATCCCGAATCAGCGAATTGTATGAATCATGAACTTGATGTACAGATCGATCTCCATCAAACATTAATTTATGAATCACTGTTAACTGAGCTGATGCAGCTTCAGTTTCATTCTTTACTTTTACCTTTACCCGAGATCTAGAAGAACGTTGTGTTCTCAGCCGTCTGGCTTCCAGTGTTTCTTCCTTCTCATAGTCATAGTTGGGGGTGTATTGACATGATTGACATGCCATGCAAATTAAATTAAAAAATGTAGCTGTTGGTAAAGGAGTTTTGATTTTGATTTTAGCTGGTTGATTCAAAAGTTTCACTCGCTTTAATTGCCTATAAAAGGTTGGGAAGATAATAGATTTAATATATACCACCATCATCAATTAATAACCGTATGTTATATTTGAAATAATCTTGTAGGTGTAGAAGTGGATGTGAGTTTCAAGTGATGAAACAAAAGAGTCGTTGGCTGGATTCTGCATTTGTTTGATGCCCCCAAAGCTAGTGTAGCTACAGTTAAACATTTTATGTCCAAACGTGCCCATACCAACTCCCTACCATTCCCCTGCAAAGCAGTGCATTGAAATTTTGTCCGACCTCAATTTTATTGAATTAATCCAGAACGACAAGACTGATGTTTTGCCCAAATGTGTCAATTAAGTAAAGTGGTAATTTACATGTAGCAACCCAAATATGATTGAAAGTTGTCGTTTAAGTGCATTCAAGTTCAGTTTACTTTGAGTCGTCTGTAGAGAGAAAGATGTTGACTTTGACAACCTGACAGCCTTTGTGTGTATAATAGAGGGTTCTTGTTCAGCACATACATGACTGTCAGACTTGACACTCCTGGTAATCCACACTTATTACCCCGGCTTTAGCATATTGGCTGCCATATTGCAGCGCTCTAGCATTTCAAGGAATTAATTCCTGCCAGGTATACCTATTTATATCACCTGGGTTGAGTGTGGCAAATGTAGATCAATGTCTTGCCAATTAAAAGGACAAGATTTTGTTTTTAAATTAAAAACTTTGGACATTCGGGGGGAAGGAGTGTACCCCTATTATGCCGTCATTGATATGCAAAGTGTACATTTCATTCAATCAATCAATCAGCGATACATGACCAACTTAATGAATGAATCGATCAGCCATTCTTTTTTCTTTTTTAGTTTTGCCTCTAGGAAAATCAAGCAAAAATGTGCATCATATGATCACATAGCTGCCTTCCACAAACACCAGGAATATGAATTAAAATTAGGTTCATGTGAAATTCTGATGAATTTCTTGCAACCTATAACTGGAGTAGAAAACCTATAGCAGAAAGCCTTCAATGAATTCATGTTTTCAATACCAAGTCATTTTACATAATACACTGTTTATTTCCCACTTACATATTTCAATTATGAAAATGCAAGGCTTGAAAATTACATGCCAGCTCCACTTGAGTGCAAGTCTAAAGCCAGCATTTGTGTGTATATGACCATGCAACGTTCACCCACATCACACAACTACATAATTACCTTTGGTTTGTTCTCTGATAGTCATCTAATGACACCTTTTTCTTTCCATGTATATATATCAAGCTTACAATATAATATGGCACTCATTGACTTAACATATAGAGATGTGTTCTTTATTCTTTATTTGTTATTTATTTAGCTTCAAGAAGATATTGGAAAGAAGAAAATTGTACTGCATTTTCCTGAAGTTTTAAGTTGAAATTAGTCGCCCTTAAACAAGAAATAAAAAAGAAGAGAGAGAGAGAGAGAAAAAAAGAAAGAAAGAAAGAAAGAAAGAAAGAATGTTAAAGAAGAAAGAAGAAGAAGAGAAAGAAGAAAAAGAGAAGGAGAATAAGAAGAAGAATGAGAAGGAAAAGAAAAAGAAATATCTTTGTGGCTGTATGCATTCAGTCTGAGGCCTATTGAAGGAATTCAACAAAGAGATTTACAGGGCTATCCAATTGTGTGCAAATATGGATTTCAATGAAATGTGAAGAACTTCCTTCTAAGTTTTCAACAGGAAGTCAGGAAGTCTGTTGTGATTCTTTACCTTGGTTAAACAATGACATGAAACAAGGTGAATATTCAAAGAATGTTGAAGGTTTCCATCATTTGTTCACAGATGATTTCCATTTTGAATGTCAGTATGGAGGCTATAAAGAGGTAAAGCAAAGTTGTATATAGAATAATAAACCTGCTGCAAAAGTGAAACTACATAATATTCATGGACTTTACCTTCCATGGTTCTTTTGTTAGCATGCTGTAATAATGGCAAAGCTTTGACAGAACGGGACAAGGAAATAATATTAGGTTTCAATTTTTGTTTTGAATTTTTTAGTATGTACAACAGTTAACCTGCTTCCATATTGTTGCTTACAAGATAGGCAAGATGAACAGAAACATCTCTTAAAACATCTACCCTTTTTGGCAGAATTCAGAATCAAATCCAACTTTTTGTTTGGAATTCATTGTCTGCCCTTTCACCTTCCCTTCTTCTTGAAATTTATATTTGAATCGCTTCTAATTGCGTCTTTCCTTTTCACTTTGTTCTCTTAATTTGTTCAGGTCTTTCTTTTCACTTTTAGCCCTCCCTTCCTTTTCTCTGTTTATGTTGTTTCCTCTCTCTCTCTCTCTCTCTTTTTTTTCTCTCTCTCTCTTTCTCTCTTTCTCTCTCTCCTTCCACTTGTTATTTTATGATTTTTCTTCTCTCCTCGTCCCAAAATGTTGCTTTTTATTTGATTCCCTCTTTCTCTCTCTCTCTCTTTTCTTCATTCATTTAGTTTATGTTCTATTCCCAATCCTTCCTCATCCTCTGTTTATAAGTAACAGTAAACAGCAAACAAAACAAAATAAAACCACACTAAATAAACAATGTAAAGTATGCTATATTCTCATCGTTGGTCCCTTCCTTTTACTATATCATTTATTCTCTATCATGCTATTTTCCAACCCGCTTCTTCTTTCACTTTAAATTTATGTCCCTTTCTTCCCCTTTTTCTTCATTTTACATTCATTCTGCATTTGTTAATTTTCATCCCCTAGCCTCTCCATAATTTTATCTGTTATTTTCTTCCCTTAATCTCTCTCCATCCTTTCCCCCACTTTTATTATATCCCTTCTTTTCTTTTCCTTATTTTGACCACCTTTTTTGGATAGACTTCAATGTTAAAGTGTTTTCTTCCCTTTTTAGTTATTCTCCCCTCCCATTTCTTCCCCCCTCTCTCTCTGTCTTCTCTCTTTCAGTCTGGCTCTCTTTCCTGCCTTGTGCTTTGATCTGAGTCACCCTATTCATTCTGCCTCACATTCAACCCTTAGAATAGATGACCACAGAGCTCAACCTCTGCTCTTCTTTACATGATTATGATTTATTTTATTTTGTATTTTGTTAAAATATATTTAATCAGGATAACAAGAATCGGATATACATTGTAGATACAAAATCTGTTTTACATCATGGTCATGTAAAGATCATCTGTATCAGTCATCTTTGTTTCTTTATTTCAAAATCAACATTCACTTTGTCCCTTTTGTTGATCTTCCTATCTCTCTCTCTCTCTCTCTCTCTCTATCCTCCTCCTTTTCCCCTTCATTCCATCCTTCCTATATAGCCTAAATATTGTGATCATATAATGTCTAATGTTAACTTCCTGTCGTCTATCTGTCTCTCTCCCTCTCTCTCTCTGTTGAAAAGGATTGATATCTATATTTATATACACCCTCCCTCAATTGCTTGTTTTACTCCCTGCCCACTTTGCATCTTACATCCCTCTTCGTTCTCTATCCCACCATCTCTAACTCCTATATCCATTTCATCAATCAATCACGATGCCTGAATATATACACCATCAAGAACAGGGGTGTATACCGTGTGTCTCAAAAAAAACGTAACACTTTTGAAATGGTTGCCAAATTGAGCATATATAATTTTATGAAAAAATGTTGATATGTATGGAAAGCTAAAGGACCAACCTTTCATATGATATGAAAAAATTGAAAAAAAAATCATGCTTCGATGAACAGTGTTCACTTAAGTTAGAGGTATGAAAATGGGCCTGCGCAGGATTTTTCCTTCCAATTTTGGACAGGTAAGTTACTTTTAGCATACAAAATAAGTTTGATATGAGATATTCATGATCGATGGATTAAGAGTTAAAAGGATGTTTTGAATACCAGTCCTTTCTCTCTGTCATTTATCAATCCCCAAACACCACCCCTGCCACACACACACACACACACACACACCAACTTCCACTCCCATCTTATTGTATCATTGATCTGGTAGATGTGAACAGGATGAAGGAAGAATGGGAAAATGTTAAATTGAAATACCGTATTCAAAATCATAATTGACATTATGCAACCCACTCTCCTCCCCCCCACAACCTTTTCCCATCCCATCACCTACCCCTTGCCTTTTCTTTATCAGTTTTCTTCCGTAAGTTTGGTGGATCATCAATCACATTTTATTCAGGTTTTATGAATGACCCAAACATGTAATAGCTAAGTACATCATTCATTATGCATTGAAAATACCAGAATTCGAGGTATTCAAAATATCCTTTTGATTCAAAATATCCTTTTGATCCATCGATCATGAATATCTCATATCGACCTTATTTTGTAAGTTACAAGTAATTTACCTGTCCAAAATTGGAAGGAAAAATCCTGCGCAGGCCCATTTTCATACCTCTAACTTAAGTGAACACTGTCCATCGAAGCATGATTTTTTTTAATTTTTTCATATCATATGAAAGGTTGGTCCTTTAGCTTTCCATACATATAGACATTTTTTCATAAAATTATATATGCTCAATTTGGCAACCATTTCAAAAGTGTTACGTTTTTTTTGAGACACACGGTATAGGAAGAATACATGCACTTCACAGGTACACTTGTACATAAAAGGCTTTAAATGTTATATCCGAATGTCACTACACACAAAACACCCCACTCACCGTTCATACACCATTAGGTACATGTAGGTAATACTACTACTTCTCTATACAATTCTTACATTTTTCCTGTGTATGCTACATGGACAATTATTGTCTCCATGGCCTACTATTAACAGCTAGATACTTATCTCTAAAATATACTTGGGTATGATTATCGTAGTATTATTCACAGTTCATTTGTCTCCATTCCAAGGTTCTGTTGAAAGATGAGAGCCTAGATGTAATATCATTAAAAGTCAAAGTGATAAAAATGAATTGCGTCAGCTTTGACATTTCTAGAAACATTACACGTACGTTTAACAAGGTAAAACCCATGCTAGACAATTCTGGAATTGTCGCATTCTAAAGATGCTTCGGATATAATGCCATTAAAGCTAGTACTGTCAATGTCAATAAAAGCATTGTGCCTGACATAGTGTACCACTTCAAATAAAGTGATCAGGCATGACATATTGAACAATATGGTGCTTTGTAAAAAAATGGGGGGGGGGGGGGATAAAAATGAAAAATTGAAAGATAATACAGAAAGATTAGATTGCATAAAAAGGGAAAGAGAAGATAGCAACGAGTAAAAATGTAAATAATTATATAATAACCAAATGGAATTAAAAAGTGGGGCAATTAGAGGAAAGCAGGGAGAGGGAGAAAAGAGAAAGAGACAACACAGAAAGAGAAAGAGAATGAGAATGAGAAAAAGAAAAAGTGGGAGAGAGAGAGAGATAGACAGACAACAGGAATTTACCATGTGACATTCTTTAGCTCACAATATTTATAGTCTATATAGGAAGGAAGGAATGCATAAAAAAAGAAGAGAAAGAAAGGAGAAAAAGGAGGAGGAGAGAGAGAGAGAGAGAAAGATAGACAGAGAGAAGACAGGAATTTAACATGTGACATATAGGAAGGAAGGAGTGAAGAAATTGAAAAAGAAGGATCGAGTGATAAGAAAAATGAAGCAAGAAGAGAGAGAGAGAGAGAGAGAGAGAGAGAAAAGGACAGACAGATAGACAGACAGACAACAGGAATTTAACATGTGAAAGTATATGATCACAATATTTAGGCTACATATAGGAAGGCAGGAAGAAAGAAATGGAAGAGGAAGCAGGGATAAGAAAAAAAGAACCTTTTAGGAAGAGAGAGACAGAGAGACAACAGGAATTTAACATGTGCCATTCTAAGCTCACAATATGTAGTCTATATAGCAGGCCTTCTCAACTGGCAGCGCGCGCGCCACTTGTGGCGCTTGCGGTCAGTCGGAGTGCCGCGCGGCTGTTCCAAAAAATTAATACAAAATAACTAAAAATAAACAATAAAACATTAAAGAAAGAAAATATTAAAAAACTATATTTTAAAATTTATAAACTCAGCAAAATCAAAAAGTCGCAGTCAAAGTTGAACCCAAAATGAAAGCAAGCCGTTTCGATTGTTTGATTTTCACCTAATTTTGAAATTTTCTGTGTTTATTGCACCAAAATAACTACATAATTACTTCCAGTGTAGATTTTACCCAGGAATTGGACTATTTCACATCAATATGAAATTATGATTGATATTTTTTTGAATAAAAAGGTGTTAAAAATGCCACATCTGGGCCTTTAAAAATCCCTAAAATCAACAAGCTTCCGGGGGCTTTGCCCCCTGGACCCCATCTGGTATCAGCTCGGTCGCTATGCTCCCCCGCAACACAGTCACCAAACATATAGGTTGGCACTTCAACCTCAATACATTTTAGTTTTGGCACTTCTAATAAACTAGTTGAGAAGGCCTGCTATATAGGAAGGAAGGAATGAAGAAATAGAAGAGGAAGATATAGGAATAAAATTAGTAGGAAGAGAGAGAGAGAGAGAGAGAGAGAAGAGGGGGGGGGGGGGGCGGTAGAGAAAGAAGAATATGGACAAATTAAATTGTCTGTTTGGAGCCGACAGGGTATTAGCTCAGTTAACTAACCCCTTTGCCTAGGGAACCGAGTGGCTACTGTATTATGGGAACGAATGCATTTAGTAATAGTAGTAGTGTTAACATCTGTGTCTCTAAACATGTGAATGAAGACATATAGTAGCAGAAGAATTACAAGGAGG